>WIDE01000032.1:137906-149714 GCA_015039315.1 Clavulina sp. PMI_390
TTGAGGTGCTCAATTTTGCAGTCTTTGGCAATGTAAGAGTTGCTGGTGCTTCATCCAGTTCTCAGAATCGGTAAGTGTCCCTCCCAATAGCATCCGTTCTCTTCCCTATGATCTGACCAATATCACTGCAGCCAGTTTTCCCCTCATCGCACTATCTCATTTGCATACTCGCCCAGCTCCATAAGGAAACATCCCTCATTCTCAGAGCGCCGCGAAATCTCGTGTCCAAGCTATGAGTCTCCACTTGCTTCCACTCCTTCATACCACAATGTGCCCCTTTGGATTTCATTGCCTCCCCGGCATGGAGTGATTGGTGCTCCTCATACCATTTGCCAGCTGACCAGGTACATCGTACAAATACCCCTTAATCCCTACATATTATCCTTATGGGTGTCGCATCTCGCTCTATCTCGTAATTTCTCTGCATTTCGAGCTTCAATGGCATTGGAACCACTTTCCTGTTTGATTTCCGTTTTGTTTCGGCGTTTCCTCCGTCCGATCTTTAATGGACGCTGTTCTGCATGTTACCATCGGCCAAATGTTTGATTCGTTCCCCTTACTCTTCACTAGCGAACGATCTCTATATCACTAGTGCGTCCGATTTTTTTTCCTTGCTTGTCTACTCTATCCTTGCCTATTCTTTTGTGCCTCTCCCCAAATTGCTTCATTCGTTCACCGCGTTTGTCGTTACCTTCGTCTAAATGATTTTCCGTGTCCCTAGCCGTTACTCCATCAAATGCCGCATGACCCATTGGTTTATTTCCCTTTTCAATTCTATGTCGTAATTCTTCGGTCGCTATGGCTCGTCCTGAGTGAACGATTCAATACTGGGCCTTGGTCGCCAATCCACGAATCTGTATACTCGTGTCAATTCAAGTGGCATGTGCCATACCTCGCGGTCGGAAAATCTGCTATGTGATTTCATGATACTATTGCGCGAGCATTGTGAAACCTTTGGGGACGATGCGAGCTGGAAGGGTGTGATACGTGCACGTGACGTCAATACTGCGAACTGTGCTCTCGTCATCGGGCCTCCACTGCGCTGAACATCATCAATAGACACCAGAGATCGGAGCTGGTTCTATCAGCCTGCCATGTCTGAGCTTCTATCACTTTGACTATAAATGAGACTGCGACGACCATTAGCTTGAACACTCGTCTGTAACATATGGAGCTGTCAAGAACCATGCGAGTTCTCTACTCGCATCGCTTACAACTCCTACCATCCTATACGCCGCCAATAATGTGGCGAATTATCGCATGGCCGAATCCTGGCTGATCGATTAACTTCCCTTTCCCTCTCCATGCTAAGACCTAGCATGGACGGCGTACCTCTGAGATATAACGTGATGATCCTCATGTGTCAGATATCAAAGTCGAACCAAGCCCTTGTCGCAGGCAATTTAACTCAAGCCTGTAGTGCTCTATGCTGATACGCATGGGATGTTTCTGACTTCGAAAAGTAGGCTCCAAGCAGTTCCATGCGGTACTAGTCGATCCTCCACATTTTTTTTAATTAGACGCTCCGCCGCCAATGTCCTCGTCCTCGGTCAGAACTGATGCACCGCATGATTGATCAGCGGCGACCTTGCGTTAAGGTTTATTTTCGGCACTAGAGCTTGTGCCTCCTCCTGAGCCTTGGCGTTTTGGTTGCCTGCATGCCCCCTGCATAGCTACGCTGTCAATCAGGCCGACGTATGTGTGGAGCCACCTTGCGTATAAAAGCTGACCCCACTGCGCTCAGTGCTAGCTTCCTCAGCCTTCTAGGTCAAACCCACTCAGCCAGTCAAGATGCTCGCCTCTACCTTGGTCGCTCTCCTTGTCTCCACCACTGCGCTTGCCGCTCCCAAGGGCGGCCTCGCTGAACGTGTTGCTCGCCGTGCGGGTGGAATCCACAAGTCGCGCCCCCTCAAGCTCATCGAGAGCCCCGCAGCTGCTTCCAGCAACACTTCGCACGTCCAGTACAGCTCTAACTGGTCCGGCGCCGTGCTCGTCGCCAACACGGTCAGTCAATTTCCAATAGTCGTCACGATTATCATGCTGATTCGTGCCTCGATCCGTCGCCCTTGCGCATGACATTTCGTGACATCATATTCAATATCACTTAATGCTGGCAACTAATAGGCCACTTACAAGTCTGTCACTGCCACCTTTACGGTGCCTACCCCTGCCAAGCCCTCGGGTGGCTCGTCAAGCACGACCTACTCCGCGTCTGCCTGGGTCGGTATTGACGGCGATACTTGCGGAAACGCCATCCTCCAGACTGGACTTGACTTTTCTGTCCAGGGAACGAGCGTTTCTTACGATGGTAAGCTTGCTTCGGGGCCTGTAAACGATTTTTCTGATTTTTCCGACTTTTTCTGAAAAAATTCGGTCCGGGTTGCTTTCACATGAATAGCTTGGTACGAGTGGTACCCCGATTACGTACGTTCTCTCAAGATTTTTCCCTCCTTCTTAATTGCTTATCTGCTTGATTTTCTGCTCAACTACCCAGGCGTACGACTTCTCCGGCATCAGCTTCTCTGCTGGGGATAGCGTCACTATTACAGTTACCGCGACTTCCACCAAGGCCGGCTCAGCCGTGATCAAGAACAACACTACCGGCAAGAGCGTTTCCAAGAGCCTGACCTCGACGTACGCCTTATGCGAGACCAATGCCGAGTGGTGCGTCCAGTATTGTCCGCATCATTGAATTACCTGTCACATGTCACACCACACAGGATCGTCGAGGACTTTGAGGAAGGCTCCTCCTTGGTCCCTCTGGCCAACTTTGGCAAGGTCGTCTTCTCGGGCGCTTCGGCTGGCACTTCTTCCGGCTCTGTTGGCCCTACTGGTGCCACTCTCATCGACCTCCAGCAGAACGGCAAGACCTACACGAGCGTCAGCACCACTAGCTCCAGCGTCACCGTTACCTACACCGGGTAAATTACTTCGTCGGCATCTACAGGCTGATCTGGTGAGTGCCTTACTTATATTTTATTCGTCTTGGGAGTGCTGGACTGATTTGTGGATTACGCTCCTTGCACATGCAGTAGGGATGTGACGTAGATCTAGGCTCATTGTGCCTTCGAGCTTCTCTCTTTATTGTTCCCATTAGTCCCAATATCGCTGTACTCCGTTCTTCGCGATGAATTGATATTTTCCGTCTTTGGGTTCCCCAATCATCTGTGACGTTCGTATTCACCGTTCCGAGGGCCGATCGAGTCCTAATGAGATTCGGGGAAACGACCGCCGCTTTCCCTCCCGATCCCCGAGCTCGTCTTAATATTACGTCGTAATGTCTAATGCTGTTTCTCAATAGGACATGAAGGCGAAAGGGTTAGTCATCTGAATGGTCGAGACGAGGCCATTCTCCGAAGATACATCAAGTCGCAGAATAGATATAGATTGCTGTATACGATATATATATCGGCGTCCTTGAAAAACGAACACACAAACAAAAAAGGAAAAGAAAGAAAAGAAAAAGAAAAACTTCATGAACAAAGCAAGCGCTAGCGTGTACTGGACATGGCGTGAACAAGCAACCAGGGCTCAATTTTCACGCGTGGGGTCTGGCCGGGCCTTGGGAGGGCAGGGCAGAAAAGAAGTGGGTTGGCAGACAGCGTTTCGAACTGGTGGTGTGGCGCGTTTGTGTGAGGCAAGATCAGGATAGTGGGATAACCTCAAGTTTCATTATCGGAAGACGAAGGCAGTCGAGGAAAGGGGGGGCATGACGAGAACAGGCATCACCGAGATCATATGATCTGTAGGTAGTTGGATGGCGCAACTAAGAAAGCAGATATAGTCAGTAATGAGAACCAGCAGGGAGTAGAGTGTGAACAAGGTCAAAGAGGGTATACTCACTGCCTCGGGTCCCGTCTGATTTCCTTGCTTGCCACCACTTCCCTGCATTGTCCAAGATCTCCAGGATCTCGCCCTTTGCAAAAGATATTTCGTTGGGATCGTCCGCAGAAGCAGTGTCTAACAGAAACAAAAGATCGTCAGCGAGGAGAGAAACATTGTAGAACGGTGTTCGACCAGAAGATAACAACACTCACAGGCATATAGTGCCTTTGCCTTGTACGCATATCCATCATCCCCACCATCGTCCACCCCTGACGGCCCACCGGCGCTCCCCACACTCGTATCACCCGTCATGAGCGGTGCACTAGCGCCCATCCCTGCGCTGCCCAGCGCGCCGCTGCTCGCATTCGTCGGGCCATCACCCTTATTGCTCATCACCCCACTCAAGCTCCTCACGGTATTATTGTTATTATTCATCGTCGAGATGTTGTTGCCGCCGCCTCCAGAGTACGAGTTGGTGACACCGCCGCCGTACCCGCCTCCGACCCCGGAGCCGCCACCGCCCATACCTCCCGAGGGGATACCGCCGCCGCCATAGCTGTTGTTAGGGATCCCAGAAGCAGATTGGCGAGACATGGTGGCTCGTCGGCTGTGTCGGCCAGGCGGGGTAAGGCCGCCCGTGCCCATCGAGTTGAACAGGTGCAGGACCAGGGAGCCTTCTTCTGATGTGAAGTAGAGCGTCCATAGGATCTATTTTCCGGTACGGGTTCCGGTGCCGGAAGCAAAAGATGGAGATAGATTGGCGCATCAGAAGGGCGTGGCGGGGTTTATTGAAACGAGGGTGGGCAACGATGTGTCAAAATGTTTCGAGAGCATGAGGTCCAGGCGCGCGGGCAGAGCAGAAAAGCGTCATTTGGCATTAGTGAGTCTGAGTTAGCTGCACAGCTTGTGAGATAAGGGCACAGGAGAGACGACGTACGTCAACCATGGCGAGCAATAACCAACCAGCTCCGACGGCCTCGACAGATGTTCGCTTGTCAAAGATGGTGCCATTGACCTCGACGACCGCAAACACCAAGGATACCGAAGTGAATATGGAAATCTAGAATGGGCAAGTCGGTCGTGGGGGAGGGCGCGAATTTAGAGATCCCGTCGCGAGGCAGCGGCCATAGTAGCAGCATCGGCGGAAACAAACATAGATAGCGATGAGATGATATCATTAGCACATTACGAGCAAGAGAAATGTGCAAAGGAGGGGACTGGCGCGGACCTGGAGGCGATGCATTTCAATCGCGTCTGATGCTAGTGTGACTAACACGCCATATATCACGATGGCTTGTAGGCTGCGCAACAAGCTCGCAGTCAGCGTCTAAATCTGGCAGTGTTGAGTAGTAACGGACGTACAATATTGCGAACCAGCCTGTCCCTACGGTTTCGTGTCCGTCTATTCGTAGGCAAGATGAGCAGGAGCTGAGGGAAGCCGCCGTCTAGCGGAGTGCAGCAGCATGAGCAAATGCAACGTACAGGATGCTGTTGCAGCGCATTGGCCGATGAAGGCAGTCATCCAGCCGGCCTAGAGACACAGGGGGACAGTGAATGAGAAGAGTGTACCATGGGACTTTGCAAGAAAGAGCTCGGCGTACGACGGCCAGAATAAACGTGAACAGTAGAATATAGTGCGACACAATGGGGGTGAAGTCATAGCCCTGGTTCCCTCTGTTGGGAGGCATTTTGGACCGAGTTTAGTATGGAGCTTTGTTTTCAAATAGGTTTTTAGACTGTTCGTGGAATGTCGTCAGGTTGTCGTTCAGGAGAGAGAGAACTCTGAAGCGCAACACGCTCGAAGGTTTGAACACAGCCGAGCCAAACAAGCCACGCGTTGTTGGCTGGCAAAAAACTGGTAAAGAGAGTTTCTCGCGGGTCTTTTGCTTGGCGACGTCATCGCGTGGGCAAATCTCTCTTCAGGATCAATCTTATTTTATTCGGGACAGAGTGTGTTACAGCTGATTTGATGTGTACAATGATAAATTGTTTTGGGATGTGGAGTGGAAAGGATGCATGGGCGCTCATCACCCAACGAAACGCATTGCATCCATGCTAACATAGTACTTTGGTTCTGCTGCAGGAGCAGGCTGTCCAGCAGGGACTGGTGGGGGAGTTTCAGGGATGAGGACAAAGGTTTGGGAGAATGTCCGAGGGAGGTTGGCGAGCTGTCGCGCGTTCACGTCCATGTCTTTGCCATGCGTCACGGTCCCAGTGACCAGGATATGGAGCGATGGGGGCGTCCCCGCTGCCGCGTTGCCGAAGCCTTCCAGGAACGCGTTGAGAATGGATACCACTGGTGAAACGAGGAGACAGACACACCTTGCAGCGAGTGGCAGTCCCAAGACTGCATTTCGTGTTTGGATATAGGAAGTTTCGCCATGAACTCTTTTATTTTCTCCACACCAACTATTGCAGTGCCATTCCAGCTGAATGTCGAGGTGTCTCGATAGAATTTGGATATTGTCTATTTCGTTATGACTCAGTAGCAGTTGGGCGGGTGTACATCTGAAGAAGACGGCTCACTTCAGCTCTGGTTGTGGAATCATAGGCGTTGTAATAGAGTCTCAGGAAACTCTCTGCCCCTCGATTTGCAATCTGAACGCTTTGATCATATAGTCTGTTAGTATGCACTCAGGATTCAGACGTGACAAGATTGCTCACTCGGTGCGAACAACTGGAGCTGAAGCCATAGTGTGGATTGGTAACTAGTCTAGTAGGATTGGGTAGTGTATGGAGCGAAGAATCTTCTTTCGAAGATACTAGGACTAGCAAGGGGGTAGATGAGGGTGTGGTCGAAAGAAAAGAGGTTGTGGACGACTACTTCAGGTTCGGAGCCGAACTGCTGTGCCACCCACCAATCGCTGCAAATCATCAACAGCCTGATATACCCCACTGATGACTCAATTACCACTTGCAGTTCGTGTCAGGAAGAGATACATGCATAACAGCAGCAGCACTGGGGCTCCAAGCATTGCACTTGAAGACTGATATGTTCGCTTCAGTTCTTTTCTGGGGCTTGCTCCTTCTTGCACGTATCGCACAAACACCACCTCATCGCATCCCTCGATCGGATCCGCTTTGAAAGGCCCATGAAACATCCCAGGGGGCCTACAGCAGTATGATCCAGCTATGTCAAGCGCATCATCAACGGCCGTCAATTTCAATCGTCAGCGGAGACCGTCTTACCTTCGTACCACTGGGCAGTGTTCCCATCCCATATCCTGCCCTTGACGATGTAGACCTCTTCCCAGTACACGTGGGTTCCTCCACTCCAGCTATCTAGGCTGCCTTCGGTCTTCCACCCCCATTCGTCCCCAGCGGGATGATGCAGAAGCAATGTCTCATCGCGGCTTGTTGGGTCATGGGACAGCGTGCGCTTCGTTGATTTGACACTTGGATCGTCTGACACCATTGGGACCGGTGCAATCGTCGACGCCGCGAAGAGCTCGAGCTCTGGCTTCATCGTAGCTAGGACTAGTTTGTGACTCCAAGTTGGATCAGGGCTGAGTCAGATCACGTCATTCCTCTCACACACAATGTCCTTTTTGGTCAGGGGGTTGTTTTCGATACTCAAGTCCGAGAGAATTACAGGGGTGTGCTTTTACAGGGTAATAGATGACTAAAAAACTAGTTGGGCCTGATGAACAACTCGAAACGGGTACCTTTCTTCTCGCCCGCCAAGTCCATCGCCTTGCCAAAAGCGTCCAAACCTCCCTCCAACACCTCCGTGCTATAATGATCCACGCTCAACAGGCCACTCTCAGCCAGACGGAAGACCTTCTTCGGCACGGACATATCATACATGTACGCCCCGTGGACCGACAAGTCCTTCATCACGATCTGGCCATACGGGATCGTCACGTCCCTCTGAACATTCCCCATGAAAATGACGCGTCCCTTCGTCTTGACGGCCCCGATCCCGGCAGAGAGGTGCGCAGACGCCTCGGCCATCCCTGCAGTGGGCGTAAGATCGAAATAGACGTCCACTCCCTTCTTGGAGGGTGTGGCTGCGATGATGGCGGCGGTGTCGGTGGGGATGTCGCCTGTGAGTGCGACGGTGGAGACGCGCGAGGCGTATTGGGCGGGCAAGGAGGCGTGCCATGTGTCGAGCTTTGACTGGGTACGGCCGAGACCGACGACGTGCGCGGCACCTAGCGCGAGAGCCAGCTCGATGGCTGCGTTGCCGAGACTAGAAACGAAGCGGGTTTAAAGGGGAGAGGGATCGTCAGCGTGGGTCAGGATTGAGCGGATGAGGGGAGGATCGGGACTAGCTTTGAAATACTCACCCTCCAGTAGCGAATGCAACGAGGACAGTATCCCCTGGCTGGAGCTGCGCACGCTCATACCCAACATATGGGACGATGAAGCGATTGACCATCCAGATCCTCTCGAGCTCGTACCCCTTCGTCTTGAGCCAGAATTCCTCGTTGACGGGGACGACGCTCTCGACTGGGACGATGGTCTTCTGGGAGATGGTGCCTTGCGTCCACGCCTTGGTAGAAAGCTGGATCTGGCGCGGGTTGAAACCCTGAATCGAGCCGTGTACAATCTTCTCCTCAGGTGCATCGCGGCCTACGATGGCTGGGTCGACGTAGACCAGCTGCCCTGGGCTGAGAGTAAGGGAGTCTTCGCCAACCGCCTCGACGCGACCGATAGCGCCGCCGCCGGGACGGACGGGGAATGTATGGAGGAAGGGAACGTGGCCACTAATGAAGTGCTTGTAGCCAGGGTTAATGTAGATGGAGAGGATCTTGACGAGGACTTGGCCCGAGGTAGGAGCGGGGGTGGGCACATCCTCGAAGGAATATTGGTTAAAGGCAGTCACGACCGCGGTTTTGTATGTGGAAGTGGTAGTAGAGCTAGCCATGACTTTGGAGAGTGAAGCCTTGGTGCGTTCGAACTGGGGGAGGACGGTGCTGGTTGACGTCGTAGGGCAATCCTTCACCTTTATACCAAGCCGTCTAATTGGCCTCCACGTCGAATCTCATCACTCGGCGGGTTGTGGAGGCTGAGGACGTCAGCGGCTCTGGCACATCGGGAGGTCGACGAGCACTTCTCGAGCCACAGGGTGGTCAATACACCGCCGAGGAACATAGTGAACCCATACAGTAATTTGAATGCGAGGAGGTGGAGGTCGGTGGCCTCCACCCCTCCACCAATACAAAATAAACAAGACCAACCATCGGAACGGAGTGCTGATGGCTTCCGCGCATCGTAAGCAGTCGTTCGACAATTGGCCGACACTGTCACGGGCATTGGCTAATTTCTGGCTCTGTGGCTCGGAAATCGTGCCACACCTCCCTCGTGCCCGATGGCCTAGTGGCAACCTCTCTATGTTATAAAAGTGACACGAAAATTGTGTCGTTCTTGCTACTCCAGCAAACAAACTGCTTCGCCAAATTACTAGCCTTAGCAAACCTATCTCCAATGTCAACCGCTTTGCCGTCGTCTCAGAAAGCCCTGGTTTGCCGGACGTTCCCTGGCACTCCTGAGGTCGTTGATCGGCCTACCCCTACGGAGAAGGACCTGGTTGAAGGAGAAGTTCTTCTCAAAGTCCATGCTGGTACGATTTGTTCCTGAGTAGGAGCCAGGTGTCAATGACGACTCATTTAATCCCAGTTGGCGTGAACGGCCTCGAAGGATACATGGCGCGCCTTCCTTGGACGGTCCTCAAGTCCATGCCTCTCGGTCTCCCTGAGGAACCCATCTCGCTCGTTCTTGGATGCGACATGGCCGGTGAAGTCCTTTCCGTTGGCCCTAGCGTCAAGAAATTCGCCGTCGGTGATCGAATGTGTGTTTTGCTACTCATTATCTTCATTGACTCCAAGGCTAAGATTTCCTGGCTTCTAGTGTGACTCCAGGCAAGCTTGGAGATGAGAATCATGGTGCGTTTCAACAATACGCAATCGTGAGCGAGTACGCTGCCGCAAAGGTTAGTCATATCCAATTTAGAGCGGTAGTTAGGACAACTCACAACGTCGTGTCGTCAGCTTCCAGATGCTATTTCCTTCGATGCCGCTGCCACGATGCCTCTTACGTGGAACACAGCCGTATCCGGAATGTTCTTCGACACGGGCATCACCGCTCCTTGGGAGGGCGGGCGCCGCAAAGAGGCAGGCAACGCAATCATCATCCCGGGAGGAAGCACCTCTGTGGGCCAATTTGGTGAGGAGTTGTTCATCTGCAGGACGCATTCAGTTGTTCACATACCTCGATTTCCAGGCATCCAGCTAGCCAAGCTCGCAGGTTTCTCTACCATTATTGCCACATCCTCTCCTCAGCACGCCGAGTTCCTCCAGTCCATTGGCGCCACTCATGTCGTTGCCCACACCGCGACCGCCGCCGAGTACACCTCCCTCGCGGCCGCTCACCCGATCACTGCGGCTTTCCTTGCCATCGTGACTGAAGAGTACATCACGACCGCATTGGAAGTTCTCCCAGCCAACACCGGTAGACTCATGATCAGCGGTCCCCAACTGGCGGCGGTCGCCTTCAAGCTTAGCGCGGCACATGGTATCAAGCCTACGATTATGTTTGCTAGCGTTCAGGAGCCGAGTGGACAGGTATTCATGGCCCAGGCGGCGAGCGCACTTCAAGGCTGGCTAGCAGATGGCTCAGTCGTCCCGAATCGTGTCCAGCTGGTTGAGGGTGGATTGGCCGGTATCCCTCAAGCTATGGACATGCTCCTAGGAAAAATGGTGAGCGGCTACAAGCTCGTGGCCAGGCCCTTCGAGACTGCGTGAACGTCGATAGTGCCTCAAAGGGTAGCTTGAACACTGTAGCACAAACAACAAATGAAGAATGGTCTCTCCAATGGCTTGAACATTTCATAATCCATTCCTGGTATGGTGGGAGTTTGGAGCTGAAGAGTTTAGGATATAACTTTGCGCAATGAGACGGTGAGATTGGGTCAAGGATGGTAGTACAACCGGCTAGTCTGGCAAAGGGTGAGAGGATAAAGCGAATAATATTATGTTCAGCCAACAGTGACAAACTGGGGGAAGTATGAAGCTATCAGGGCAACTGCTGCGATTCTATCGGGAGGTTAAATTGATTATGAAAAAGCGCCATGGGCGGAGCGTGAAGTGGTGGGGGTGCTTACAATGTCCCCTGCCCAGGATTGGAAGCGCTCTCCTTTGTTCGGAGAGGTTGTGAGTTCAACCAAAACCATAGGCCGAATAGTAGGGTGAACCAGCCGACAAAACTACCAAGTAAAGAATAGGTTTTAGGGGACGAGGAAGTAATATGGACACGCTTGTTTGCTTACGGATTGCGAGTGACCATGGTGAGACCCCCGAGCATCATGCTGCTGCTGGCAAAGACATCTGCAATAAATGCGCGAATGTGGCCTCAGTTTTGAGTCGAATAGTGAGACCGAGCTATTACTGACCGGCAATAGAGGCCTCTTGCCTCCAGTGAGGAGGAAGGGTTGATGGTTCGCTCAGAGAAGCATCCCTTGGGTCGTCCTTGACTTTCGACATTTGCTGGCTCAGGTGATGTAAGCTTGGCACCAAATAAAGCCAAACTCGACGCGGTTATTCCTCAACCTCCACTCTCTTTCGCATCAGCACACGACAACACATCGTTCACGCTCATTTATCAGTACAGCCATATAAAATGCCCTCGTTCTCCTCAGCGGAGGCGTTCCATCGCCCGGCCTCTTCCAATACAAACGACATCGGTTCAAGGAGTTCACGACCGATCCGCCAGCGCATCTCGCTTGGTTTTTCTCGCTCATTTTCGTCGGCCAACTCTCTGTCCTCTATCAGCAATAGTACTCGAACCACCAGCACAAAGTCTATCAGTACAAAGTCTCTCAAGTTCAAGAATAGCTCATCTTTATGGTCATCCGTCTCTCAAGTCTTTACTCGGAGTGTCGGCTCGCGCCTAGTCAAAGCCCAGGAGCTTTCAATGAAGATATCCCCTACTCTTGCGTTAGTATGGTAGTAGTCGAAGCTTTACGAGTTGCCTTTTGACGCG
>WIDE01000032.1:150574-242861 GCA_015039315.1 Clavulina sp. PMI_390
TACGTGTTTCCATGAAACCTCCTTCCTTCATTCCTCTCAATGCTCTACCAGATAGTTCTAAGCCTTTCAAGCGCGCGTTAGGCGCAGCGGGCAGCACACCACTACATATTGGAGCTAATGACCAGTCCTCCCGCTCTCCGGCTACTGCTGTGAAGCTTCCTTCGTTTATCCCCCCGGGCACGGCGGAAGTTGGAGAAGAAATGAGCATTGACCTTCCTTCGTTCACGCCTTCACGCCCCACTGCTCTAGAACTAGCTTATACGGCACTGGAACACGACCTCATATCTGCGACGACTTTCCCTACCCCACCTCCTGCCCCCTCGAAGAAGGAGAAGCATACTTTAGGTCTAGCGAAAGCAGTGGAGAAGGAGAACCAGCTGCCTCCAGCGAACACGAAGCGGCGATTGGAAGCAAGGTCCTCGCTGAGGCGCCCAGCAACTTCTGCGGCTAAAATGAGGACCCCTTTGGTGGTGAAGGAACGGAAACCTGGGTTGAAAGCTACGGGAAAGGAGGCCGGTAACCCTTCATCTGCACGACCGTCGGAACTTTCCGGTCGCTCTGGAAAGACGCAGCTGCGCAAGTCTGGACACCTTGCATCAAAGGTAAAACGTGAATCTCTCAAAGAAAAACGGAGTGATGGAAAGGGCGGTGGCAACAGCTCAAATGTTACGAGCGTGGCTACAGGATCAAAGGTTATGAGGTAGATTTTGTTTTTGATCCTCGTTCCCCGTGGCAGCAACCTTCTCATCGATCCCCTATAGAACTTCTGTTAAGAAAATAGCATCTGTTGGTGCTAATGTGGACGTTCGGTCGAAAGGAACTTCTCCGACGATTGAGGGGGCGAGCAATCTTGCGGTACTCGAAGCCTCAGCTAGAGTTTGCCCTGATCATGGGGAGGCTCCCAGTGTCATTCCGTCAGAGACTTTGGATCTTGCAGCTGTCCTCAAGAACACCACCCCCCTTTCGTATGAAAGGCCTCCCTCCGGGATTGTGCGTCTTAATGCGTGTGCTCTTGTGAGCTCTTCCTAACGATTCTGTTCTCAATAGTTTACGCACGTCACGAACCTGTCAATGCGGCCTCTGCTTGTCCAAGTTCCGGTGCGTCGATAGCTTTCCCCTGTAGCACATATCCTCTCCCAGCTTTTGCGCTAAATATCACATCTTTTCCAGCCAAAGGAACGAAAGTCTGGCCACCATGACGTGTCTGCGTACCGGGCCAGAGATCGTAGCGCCTCCCAGTCAAGCTCCGGCTCTAGTACATCATATTCCACGTCAGCAATGATCTCTCCTCGAATATCCGTGTCCTCAAGCGATGTTTTCTTCAACAAAGTCTCTACCGTCACTCCGCTGTCAGCTACCTTGGCCTCTTCCCTCAGCTCTACGGATACACCCCCTGCACTCAACGACACAAATACAGCCAGCGAAACTTCGAAGCATTCGACTCTGATCCCTGATCCTGTCTCTCCCATCTCTTTCGCCTCCTATTTGTCAGACTCCAGCTCCGTGGGCAGCGGAGGGACTGATTCGGACCCTGACACGCCCACCACGCCGCTATCCTCAAAGCTTCTCACTCCCTGCTTGGACATACACTCGAGTGTGGAAACACCAACTGCATTGCGTCTTCACAGCCTGCGTCTACAATGCACAGGGCGCATGCCGACAAAGACGCTATCTGCTGCCATTGACTGGATCGAAAGTGAAAATTATTTGGGCCTATCGCCACGCCTGCCCCTCCCTCTGGAATCTCGAGCTGACGTGAGACGTAGTGTTGGTCTTGAGGCACAAGCGCCTGAAAAGGAAACCCCGGCGGAGGATACCCTGCAACGACCACTAGCTACGGCTCGGGCCCCACATCCTGCTAACAGCCGACAAGGCGATGCCAACCTAGGGCGTATTCCTGTTCGCAGTAATGGCATTGGCGATGCTACCGGCACTTTTCCTCTCCGTTCCCATAACGCGACCACTCGTACTCCAGGGGCTACCAACGATACCGGCACTTCCGGTCGTGTTGTCGGGTTGCAAGGCCGACGACAGTTGCTGCTGACGACAGGGTTCTGGGCGCGTGGACGACGCACAAGCCCGGGCGCGCTTGGAGGTGAGGCGATGCTACGCCATGAGCACGGGAAGCGGTTTTCGACCTCGAAAGGCAAAGGGGGTGTTAGTACCGCTTTTTCCGAATTAGGATCCGGAAGGCTGAACCATGTGGTGACAAACGTGGAGCAGAAAGGCGTACCTGCTGATGGAAAAGTGGGAGACGAGCTAGTGGGAGAAGCAGATGCAGATGCCGAAGAACCGAGCGTGGAGGATAGGGATCAGAACGAGCACGAGGAGGAGAAGGACAAAGCAATCACTTCCCAGTTCGTCCAATTGCCGCAAGAATAATGATCGGAAATCTACCCAGACGTCGACTTCGGCTTCTCCTGGTTTCCCATAGCCTATAGTCCCTTTCTCTCTTCGCTGCTGCGCGTGACGTGAACGTGGGGGTGGACAATTCGATCAAGATCGAGCTTATCTCTCGTTCCATACCGGTACTATCAATTGCAATGGCGTTTCGAAGCTTTCAACCTGTGTTGCCTTGACATTTTCTGTTTCCGTTTCGGTTCCCTGGTTTAAATGGCTCAATTCCCTTTTTCGCTTATTCTACTTTCCTTCTTGGTCATTTTCCTATTGACTCATGCATTGCGACGCTCAGTTATCGGTGATATTCTTTTTTAAGGTTGGCTGGTTGCGCCGTGTCCATCATGAAGCGTGCTTCCACTTCCTGGGGTTCTATATGAGGTACGGGGACCTTTGGGAAGATCCCGATATGAGAGCTATTCTTGTGTGGGAGGTGGTGCCTTGTGCTGCGTGGATGGATTAGCCCTGTAGCAATGACCTTGCAAGACGTGACCCCTCTAGCGAGCGCTCCGAACGGGTTTTCTTGACTTCATTGAGATGATCAGCCAGTGGAGCCGTCGAGTGGGATGCCGCGGCTGATTCGATAGAATGTGTGGAGCGGAAACGCCTTGGCAAAACAGAAAAAATACTGCTGCACGTCATGCATGGTCCGGCGCGTGCATCACCGCAAGGAGTTTCCAATCCGAGGTTAGAAAAAGGACGATGACAATGATGATGATGCGCTCCGAGAAGGAGAGCTGCGCAATGCATGGCGGACACAGTTCACAATGTAGATACAGGAGTCGCAAAAAGGGACGCTTTCACGAAACTGTGATGTGAGATGTGAGATCCGGGTTCTTTCGTCTCTCAGGATCTGGTGAGCCTCGCTACTACTTGTTATTATTACTGTAGAGCTGGGATAATTATCGACACGACGACGACGGGATCACGCTACAGCTCCCCCAGATCCTCGCCAACGACATTTTTTCGCACCGCCATTGTCGTCCGTCTCCCCGTTGGCAGGACAGGAATGAATATCGCGCGAATTTAATTTTACATTTCGTTGGGTCCCGCCGGTACTCGCGGTCCTAATAGAGAGCGCGCGATCGCGTAATAAGATCGTTCGGGAACGCAAAACGGGGCTCGTCGATCCCGGCACATCATTCAGGCGACCGCGGGGGCAACGGTCGTTGAATTACGGGAATTCGGTGGGAGGCTGGCGACCGCCGGGACTGTTCTGCCAAGCCAATGGACAGTCAGGATGCACCTGTCAGTTTAGAGGCACGAATCTGGATGATTCCCTGTCAGATCTCTAACAAGGAGTGCATGGCTGATCGCAAAAAAGAAGAAGCAGAAAAAAGGTGGATAAGCATTCCTTCCGCTCTGATAAGAGCCTACGAGCTTGATTCCTGGTGACATTTTTTTTCCGACTGCGTGTGACCCTCCATGTGGGTGGTGGGAGGGTGGCATTACGCTGCCCGGGCCCAGGTCCCGGCGGTATCAGGATATCCAAGACTACCTGCCGACTGTATTAGACAACGTCAGGATGCCAAGAATGGAGACTAGTGGCAGTGCGGTGCCTAACATAATCAGTTGTAGGCCTTGCTCGACCGTAGGAGTGACGGCAAGAGCAGGTCAGCAGAGAAGGCGAAGTCCAGCATCTTCGCTCGCTTAAGGGTCCCTTCGAGACCTGCAAGCTATAAGAGGAAGAAGATGCCTAATACAATGTGGACTGAAGGGTCGAAACTCAGCTTGGCGCCGAATAGCAACTGGCCAGCCACAGTTGCCATAGACGGGCACCTGCGGAGATTTCATGATGGGAAGTCAATGGGCGGTTATCGAGGTGATGTCCCGCTTGAATGTGGACTATTGACAGTGTGAGCCTCTGGCGTCCTCGGGACGGTCACGTCAATGTGCCCAATGTGTATCGACTGTGATTTACGGTAACCAGGGGGGGATGTGTTTCCCAGCGTCGGAAAAGGACACTCGCAGCAACACGTGTGATAGTGCTGGCATATGAATTGACAGCCGTCGAGAGCAGAATAGTAATTCAGGGGAGCTCCGGGATCACGAGAATCACGAATCAAGATGGGAGTGTTTATTTTGGATTATTATTGGGCTGATTATGATGTGGCGGACTGGTGTGTGCAAATCAAGTTCATCGCTGTTGAATAATACAGTAGTGATGGCGATGTTGTGTAGTAGGCGATCACAGATCCCAAGGGAGGGCGGCCGTGACTTTGCAGCCTCGTCTCTCTGCCTCCTCCATCCAACGCCCTCCTCGCTGTCCCCAGAGAGTGAATGCCCCCCTTTCATCTCCCGACGTCGCTCAAGGCGTTTGCAAGGGGCGGAAGCAGAGCCGACGATGTCCCTGCTTCCCCAGACTCCTTTCGTAGCCCGGGAGGCTTCGATGAACGACAACTTGAGCCTGCAAGACTAAAGCAACGACTAGAACCATTATACCCAGGTGCTGGGCGCAACGTGGTGCCCAATCAGCAGAGACCCGTAGTGGGCACCTCTAGCCAGCCGAATCCTAGTACAAACTTTGTGCTTCCCCCTCTCGACTTTCAACCTTCTGCGTCACAAAATGCTGTTCAAGTCCCTCTGGATCGGCTAGACAGCAGAGAGAGAACTTTTCAAGGTCGAGATATTGCTCGTCCGTCAACGGCTGATGGCTTCAAACCCCCTCCACCCGTCCGCACTCATGTCAAAGGCAATGCTTCCTTGTCGGTCCTCAACAACCTGAACAACCCGTCAACGAGCAGTCTGGCTTCATCCGTAAGTTCCTTTTTTCGCTTGTTTTCAACTTGGTTTTCTCTCGTCGCCAAGCTCATGTGGCCATGACTCAATCGGCTCTGACAGAACTCCGGTGGCCCATACGTCCCGGCACGACGGGCGCCGCCTCCACCTATCAACATCCAGCCCTTCACAAAGTCCTCCACTCCTTCATACTCAAACACCAAACCTAGCAATCCTGCTCCAGTCCCACCTCCGAAAACCGAGTTCCCGACGACGTCAAATAATGTGGCGACTACCTCTAATGAGCCGAAGCCGCGACCTACTCCAGTCGAGCTTCGAGCAGCATCCTCGTTCAACGTACGCACCGCCGCCCCACTTGCGCCCTTGGCGGTCCCACGAGGGCGATCGCAATCAACCTCCGTAGTCACATCAACTCGTGCGCCCGCCCCAGCGCCATTGAAGCGCACATGGAATGAAAGGCTTCCTGCTGACAGTGCTCCTCGAGTTGAGAGGAGAGGGACAGAACCCTCGCTCCCCACGGAGGATGTTCCGGCACGGGCTGAATCGAAATCCTCGACCAAGGTACGCACTGGAGCAAAAGAAAAATAAATCAATTGGTCCTTTTCTGACTGGAAATGCTTGTCTTGACAGGATGGCGGTGCTAACCCAACCCGAGTGCACCGTTCAGCCTCTTCACCGACTGTTCCTTCCCACAACCTCAACAGGAAACCGTCGCTAAATCGAGTTGATTCGCTCAAAGCTGAACATGCCAGTACTTTGCACCCTCCAGCCAAGCAGGGAGCAAGCAACACGGACAGGAGGCTCGTTCTGGGGACGATTCGACGCAACAACCCCAGCGCCAACGTCCCACTCTCTCCCGTAATTTCTGAAGATGGAAGATCTGTCGCAGCTCTCAGCCCCTCAATCCCCCGCTATTCTAAGAAATCACTTGAAATGCCTTCCTATGTCCCTCGCTCGGGAGACTTTATTATTTCCCCAGCCTTTATCCTCGCTGGGCGAGAGAGTTTGGACCATTCAAATGAGCTGGCTGCCACGCTGTTCCCAGACGGGTACTCGTTGATGCCAGGCAGGAGTTCGACTGACGATCACGAGCTGGAAATGCCCCTCCGCTCAATGGCGTCGGAAAATCTGATACGACAAGACTCTTCCACGCTCCCCAAGGAATTTTTCCATGAGCAGTCGACCCACTCTGCCTTTTCTTCCACTGCTACTCAGTATGGCACGAATCCACCGGCTAACGTACCGGATAGACCAAGCGGCGGAGACTCGGATTTCCAGAAACCCCCATTGCCTTTCTTTTTACAAGATCCTCGCGGCTCACAGGGCAACCCGACTCAAATCTCCGCCTCCCAAGGCGACGCGCCGCCGAGTAACATCGTCTCCAAGGCTCCCTCTCCTCCTGTTCCTTCCCAACATGACATCAGCTCTGGTACTGCTGCGGTAATTACAGAAGAACCAGAGTCAGACCTGAATCTTCATTCTACCGCCTCTGGCTCTGCCTCCACCCCGCCTCAAGCTTCTGATTCATCTGCTGTTGTCAAGGATTCGCTTCTTTTTGCCCCCATTGCTGGTGGTTCTTCTTCTTCTTCTGCGCAGCTCCCCTCACCTCATACTCCACAGTCCCCATCGCCATCTCCATCACCGCTCGTGCACAAGCTCGCAAGCCAGACTTCGCTTCGACGGACAGGGTCGATCGCCTCGTTGGGAGGGCGAAGTTCCAGTGACAGCAAGAGCCAGAAGAGCACGACCAGCTCGACAAATGAACGATCGTCCAGCCTGACGCGCAAGGGGTCTGCGTCGTCCATACTGCGCCATGTCCGCTCTGGCGAACAGCTTGGGTCGGTGAAGAGGCTGTTCACTGGCTCGACAAATGTCGAGAATCAGCTCCCAGCTGACCCAAGACTGTCGATGGTGGCGGAAAAGGAGAAGGCCGAGGAAGCTGCTTCAAGCCCCCTCCAGTCCCCCGTGGATCCTTCCTCTGGGTACGTCGTCTGTCCATGGTAATCTAACTCGTTTTGGAGCGCGTCAACTAACTGGTTTTGTAGGTCGCAAGCCCTTGCAGTGCCCAAGATATTGTTGGGCGATGGGCTCGACGCTACTACCCCGACCACAGCGTCCAGCCGAGCTTATCCGCCTTCCCCTGACCCCGCTACGCCCTCCGGCCCGCCGTCATCCACCGCTAGTGCCTCTGACTACAGCGCGAGCCCATCTTATATGGCACCCCACTCCCCCTTCACCCCCCAACGCAAAGTGTCCCTCAAACGTTTTGGTGGGGCGGCCCACCATCCCGTCCTACCCGCCGGAGTGGACGTATCCCGACGAGGGTCCCTCACGTCGTTCACGAACCTCCCCTTCACATCTCACAATCGCCAGTCGGCTGCCATGCGCAGATCCATCATTAGTGTGCGTTCTCGCAGTGCTAGTGTGGGTTCGCAGACCCCTGCGACGGCTGCTGTGGTAGACGACTACGCTATGAGTTCTCCGGGCTCTTCTGCTGCGGGAATTCCGTCCCCGGCCCCTCCTCCTCAACATCTTCCGGGCAAGAGCTTTTTGTCGAATTCTACAGGGCCCGCCGATGTGAAAATGAGCACGGTATTCGCTTCGCCACCTGTATTGACAACAACGGCGAGCTCGAACTTATCCGGCAAGACGAGGACGAAAACTGCCGCTTCTCCAGTCCCCATTCCGGCTTCGCTACATCCATTTGCCGCCAACCCCGCTACTATCCATACTTCCCGCTCAGATGGCAGCCTCAAAGCTGCGTCCAGCTTCCCCCCGCCGCCACCCCAGTTCGAGTCGACGTCCCCTCAAACAGACCTGACGACTCCTTCGACGGGAGGTTTCACTTCCTCCTCGTCGACAGCCTCTGTCCCTCGCGGTGCTGGGAAATTACGGCGGAAGCGATCGCACAAGACTGCGCGAGCTATCGCCAAGGCTGCGGCGGCAGCGGTAGCTTCTGGGATTACCATTCCATCTCCTACTCTCGCTCCACCACCACCGTCCAAAGATTCGAACACCGAAAGAATTCCCTCGTTCATCAATGGCCCCTTGCCACCCTTGCCTCCCATTCCATTCGATGATTCTCCTACGTATTCGGGACCATCAAGCATCCCAACACCCGTCATCCCAAAGAGGGAACTGCTCATTCCACCAAGCAACGAACGAGGTGCTCTTCCCGCTGGTCCTCGCTTAAAACCAACGAACAGCCTTCGTGTCAATGGTGTGAGACTGCCAAGCCCTCAGGCTCAAGCGCATGCTGCCCAGCGCTCACGGTCTGCCGTAGCCTCGGCGTCCGGATCCGGATCCGCTTCTAGATCAGACAGCACCAAACGGCCTGCTCGGCCGCGCGTGGACATGACCACGAACCGAACCTCGGAGCGCATCGTCTCACGAGCAGACACGGCTGATTCCCCAGCCTCGCCTGTTTTCCAGACTATCCCCGTTCGGTGGAAGGGCATGACGCTCGATCACGCTAAATGGTCCTTTACGTCACAGGAGCTGCAGAACATGGTCGGGCGCGCGATTAAGCAGTCATCTGTCGAAGTGACGGCTATTCGCCTGCTCAGTGCACAGGCCCTGGACATCGAGATGCCGGAGGAGATCGAGAAGCTGGAAACTGAGCGCGATGAGATCAAATCGCGGTATAGCCACCAGGTCCGCTTGAGGAAGCTCCTGATGCGCTCCTTGGATCTCTATGTGGATGGCTCAGACCCTGAGACGGCACATCGCTTGCTGCGAGACTTGCAGGACGTTTCACTTTTGTGCGAAACCCTGAGCCAACAGATGCATGTCGTAATGGATCAGCTATCCCAGATCAAGACGTTGCGCGAGCAGCACTTATCCAGCGCATTGATCATGGCGCTGCATAAGCTCAATGCGGGCTTCCTGAGGTCATCTGCAGAGGCGGAGGAGCTCAAGGCGGAGCTTATCAAGGCCCAATCGGAGCGCGAAGACGGTTGGAATAAAGCCCTCGAGCTTGAGCGCGACCTCGACAACTTGCGTGGTCAGCTTGAGACGGCATCCGCTGATGGCCAAAGTGTCATTGTCGATGACGCGCTCTCCATATTGTCCGCTAAGGGCAACCAGGGAAGTAGAGTCACACAAGCCCGCAAGTCAAGCATGCGCGCGTCGAAAGCGAGCCTGCGCCACTTTAGCAAAGTCAGTGCACGCTCGTCGACCCACAGCCAACGCTTCGGAGGGCACCATAATCGCCATAGCGGGAATCCGCGACCCTCTTCAACGTTCTCCTATTCGTCGTATTACTTCCAGTCATCGTCGCCGCCGCCTCCACTCCCACTCATCCCGCCTGATTTCCCATCCCCGGCAGTTTCTCATCCCATGTCCGCCATGAACAGTCGCTCAGTGCGCGAGTCCACCGGCTCTCGTCTGCTCTATCCTCCACCAACTGGGACGCCCTCATCCTCATCGGCATCTCGTGCCCTGGCCCAGGCGCAGAACGAGGTGCTGGAAATGCTCGGCCTCTCCACCGTAGACTTTGAGACGAAGCGTCGGCGCAGATCGTCTCATCCGACACCGAGCCCACTCATTCGGCTGTCAGGGTCTGACGAGGGTAGCGATGTCCTTATTGGAACAAGACCTTCCTCGTTGGTGATGCCACTGAGCCCAACGCGCCCTCGGAGGCTGTCGGATTCTGCTGTTAGCGTGAATAAGCAGGCCCTCAACCTCCCGTCTGCTCTCCAACTGAAGCTTGATGATGTGAGTTACTCATCTACTCTTCCTCGCGAAAGAACGTTTGTACTGATAATACGATTCCTCCTATGCTTGTTTATAGCCTTCTCAATCCGACCTTCTCTTCCGTTCCATGGTCTCGCAAGTCGATTGACCTCCTTCTTTTATCTAATTATCTCATTTGCTACTTGCTCATCTAATTTCGAATATTTCCCTTACGACTCTGCGGCATTTTCGTTGCTGCTTGAGGCATACATCGATATCTATGCTCTAATCATTCCTCCTTTCTCCCCTGGACTGCAACTCACCATCATCACCATCATCACTACTACATCACACACGCACTATTCTTGCCCCCTGTCGCTTTACCGTACCACACTCACTCGCCCACTCATTCACAATCACGATTCGTTCCTGTCGTTACTATTGATATCCTAGCTGTTGTAGACTGAAGTTGTTAGTCTCATCCTCATTGTGCAACCGTGTTGGCTTCAATTTGGACTTTATGAAGATCAAAACTAGTTCCGATCAGGTTGTCAGTGCCCTTGAAGGATTGCCTGATGGATGATCACCCATGGAGCAATATCGCAAATCGCATGGCATGGCATGGCATTTCATTTACCTTGCTGAGAAGATGGACACCCTCGTATGCGACTTCGCAAACCTTGTGATAAGCCATTGTGGGTATGAGTCATGATCCTTCCGACACCCGGGCCATCGATTACAGCCGCGACCACGCTCGAAGGCTTGGGGGCGCATCATGGGGAAGCCAATATACGCTGTGAAATGCGAAAAATACTATTGGATAATCGTAGTCGAGATATAGATTTTTGAGCACATGCGGCGGTACGAGCACTCATTCCAGCACGCGACCGTCAATCCCATCCTCGTCATCATCATTATCTGCTCCTGCTGCCGCAGAGGCTTCATCATATTCCGATATTCGGCTTTCAGAACTGCCGACCACCGGCTGATTTTGTCCTCCTGACGCTGATTCGGGTCCAGCCACTTCCGATGAGCGATCATCATCCTCATCATCGCCAGGGTTGCTGCCTGTCACATCCGCCTCCGGGTCCGCATCATCTTCTTCCTCATCACTACTCGCAAATGGGTCCACATGGAACCTCATCTCCATTCCCAGCTCCATATCATCATCGTCATCACCACCCTCTTTGTCCACCAAAAATGGAACGTTCTTGAGCGTCGCCCACCGACCTCCTCCACCATGCCTGCTGTCCCTCGACAGGGCCATCAGGGTTTGCTCGACATGGAAATGTCCCCCTTGAACACGAAGTCGTTCGCGGATCCACGTCTCATCGTCCTTGGAGCATACAAGGTGCCCTGAGCGTGCCTCAACGAACAGGGAATGGAGCTCAGCCTGGAAGGGGAATGCTACCGGAGCTTTCGACGACCCCAGCATACTGGGAAGAAGACGGCGCTTGGATGGGGTAGGTGGGATTGATGAGGAAGATGAGCGCGCTGGAGTTCGAGGGGCCCGAGTTCGTGCCTCTACGAGCTTGCGAACGGCTCGGTGGGTGTCTCCCTCGCACTGTGTCAGCTTCAAAGTTTGTAGAGACGGACACAGGACATCAAAGGGGTCACAGAGTGCCTGGAAAAGTGGATATTAGACTTGAAGGGAAGATGACCCCAGCTATAGTAATATACTACTCACGTCAAGGATGGTAGAACTGAAGTGAGAGTAGTTTTGCACCTCAAGTGTATGCAGCTCTCCCCCTATAACCTTCAAGAAGTTTCGGATGCCAACATCTGTTCTCTCTTCCCGATAACCGGCGTTCACTTCGAGGACTGAACCATACGAGAGCGAGAACGAGTCGAGCCCTGGGCCAAAGTTGCCTTCGCGGTACATCTTGCTCATGATGAGGAGAAGATCCTCAGTCGAGGGTGTGTAAGCTGCCTCAGGTATTTCCTCAACATCGAGAAACCCAATCCATTCCTCATAGCTTTCTTCTGTTCGCATAATATGCATGGCGATGAGATTGGGAAGGGCAACCTGAGACAGCAAGCATGCAATCGTGGAGCGGGGGAGATCGAAACGAATTCGCTTAAGGAGGGGGATCTTGATACTAACGGGGACAGGGGGTTTGGGCTGGGGAGGGGCTAGAGTGGTTGAGAGCAATGGAGCAATGGTATCATCATCACGGGGAGGTGGGGTCCATAAAGTATCCATAAAATCGACCGTAATCAGTGAAAGCTCCTCCAATGTTGAACTGCAGTCTTGAAGCGCATTGATAAAGTTGCTTAGCGTGGCCCAACCATTCACGAGATGGATGGCAGTAAGGCTTTTGAGGAAGGCATGATCAATGGACTCTGCAAACGTCCGAAGAGATAAACGTTGCAAAAAGGGCGTCTTCCCGTTGAAAAGGGGAGGCATCCTCGCCCTCTCCTGACGCAAAAGGGTAGGTGTAGTGCTCTGTGGAGTGGAGGCTCCGCTCGAACGTACTCGGCGAGGAGGTGGATTCACGGCAGAGACTGTTTCACCTAATGCTGAGGCCGATATGGAGAGGCTCTGTAATCGCTCGGCTGGTTGGCGAAACTGCAACAATGCCGCATATACCTCAGCCCGAGTTCTGGCTCCGAATGCCAGGGTTCGCCACCGAGGGATAGAATGCTGTAGCACCGTCAGAACCCTCGTAAGAGTTTGCATTACATGGGCATGAGAGGCTGCGGATAAGGTGGACGAGAACGCTGGGAAGCGAGACACCACATCGACAGAACGCTCAGAAGAGGAACAAGATAATGTCACATCCAATGAGAGGTGGCCGGAGCGCTTCAGGAGAACTGATAGTGTTCGATATGATCTCGACGGTGTCGAGTCATACACAATGTCCAACCGAGTCCATAGTCTTGGTGTGGTGTCACGAATATGCTTCCAACTCTGAAGTGATCCACAGTCAGGTGTCGGACCGGGAGTGACGGTTCAAAGGACAATTATCTCACCTTATTGACCAGCCCTATGGTAATTCGAATCTGCGGATCATAGCCAAGTGACCCATCCGTGCAAGACGTTGTCGGTGAGGAGTCACTTTCCGCGACATCACCGTCCCATTTCTCCAGGTCTTTTGGATAAAGAAAAGTTTCAGGAAGATACGGATCAGACCAAACTGCGAACTCAAATACAAGAGATGCAAGTTCAGGAGGAAGGTGCCCAATAGTCATGGACTGTTTCGCAAATCCAGTCAGCAGTCGGAGCCGTCGGAAGGTGTGGGAGTTGTGACTGGGGATCTGTCACGCCCGAGAGTGTCACTTTCGGGCTTCTTGTTCACCCAGGACACCTCGCCACTGATAGGGGCCATGCTGGATACCAAAACGCTCTGCAATGAAGGAGTGAGGCCACTTTGTACTGATGTCACTGAAAGAGTCGCACCGTGCACGAGCTTACATCTAATATGTCCACGCATCCTCCAGGTTCCGCGCCCTTTGCTCGCCCAACATAGCAGACTCTTCGCTATACCGATACTGCTGTTCCATGTCATATTTCATGACTATCCATCCTAATATAATGATTTCGATATTGAGGTTTGACGCCTCATGTGCCAGTTTGAGTGTTGGACTTGTTGATTTCTTGAACAAATAGTCGTTGGTCTCATATCTGCCCACCATCCGGCCATTTGGGTCAAAAAGCTAAATTTTGGCAAGAGACCAGATGTGAGAACATAGAGATCACACTAGGCCAAAATGAATAGTACCTTGAACTTCTTGGTCAACGTATATTCCCCCATCGGTGTGGGTATAGTTCTTGTCCTATGCACATGCCGTATTGGCACTAAAGTTAAATGGTATATTGTAAATGTGTGGCCACTCACCATGTATCGCTCAGTGTGATTTTTGGGAACATAGTCCATATACTCTTCCTTGTCCCATTATAGGTGATATGGGCGACTCTCGATTCCCAAGCCTGGAGCTCAATGGTGGCAATAAAAGTCCTGGATGCATAGCTGTTTTCAGTAGCAGATGATTTTGAAAGGTAACTTGGTCCTGTTGGTGATGTAGATGGTTTCTCAATCCAGTAGATCTCGTTTGTCTGTTGGTTCGTGATTATTGTATTATGAAAGTTGTCGGATGAGAAGAAGTATGTGATGGGCTCAGGTTTTGACTTGAAGAATGGCATGATAGGTCCGATAAGGATGAGTGATAGCGAGTAGTCAGCTTTGTGAGCCTTGTGAGCCTTGTGTGCACTGCCCCCTACGGGGTGGTGTTGTCAGATACCGACAGCATTTAGTGAAGGGCTTCAATACATGGATTCCGTTGTTCGTGAGAAATAACAGACCAATGAGGCACAGCTTGTGTTCGAGGTCAGCACCTCGTCAAGCGGAACAGAAAAGATTCATGAGAACATCGTGCGAAATCACTGGTCGGTACTGGTCACAAACTCTGGTCTCTTACGATTGCGCAGATCTAAGGTATCGACCACTATCGCTGCGGTCCTTGTCCACTATCTATCTCGATCGTTTCCAAACCATGCATGTTGATACAATCAATGTCTCGATATTAGACCGCAAAGTTGTAGGAGCTAATTGGATGTAGGCTCTAGTACACTGACAACTATATCCACAAGGACCTAGTATAATTCTCCAAGGTCTATATAATGCAGTCCGTCCAGAGGGCTGTGCGCATGTGACGAGGAGTGACGATTATGCATCATTTTGGACATTAGTAAAGCTGGGGGCAAAGCAGTGGAGAAACCATTCGTCCATGAATGTAGTGCGAAAGGTACCAAAACTCAATTAAGCAGATCCAAGAAGAAGAGAAAGAACGATGTCAGAGAACACTAGGAAATCAGAAAAGCTCCACAAAGTTACTAGGGAAGACTGTGCGACCTGCTATTCTTCTGGTGTCATCAAAAAGCACTCCGTACCACCAACCATCCTCCGGAGTTGAGGTCACCGCAATGAGATCACCAGCTTGGAAATCAAATTCCTCTGCAATAGTGGCGGTGTAATCATACTTTGCGCGAACTGGGGATCCAAAAATCAGACAATCGTATCAATCTTGAGTGTATCTGAAGAGCATCTGCAACGCACCATAAAATAAGATCGGGGTGCCATCTTCAAGATTTTTTGCCTCCGGTACTGATTGGGAGGAATTCGATGGGGGAGGGGGTGTGTAGGGCGGTGGTACAGGCGCCTGCAACGTTGGAGGCTGAACAGACCCAGGTTGGCTGGGCTCTGGGGGGCCCTGTATTTGTGAATTCGAGGGGCCTGGATCAACTGCTCCCGCAGGCTGTGCTTTCGCTTTCAATCCCTCCCGCTGAATGGCTTGCAACTTCAGGATCTCAATGCCAGTGACTTCGCCGAGTTCGGGAAAGTCCTCAGCAGTCCCAGATATGTCTATCGCGTCATTGATGATTCGTTCGCATGCCTTGCTACGAGCTTCTTGAAGACCATAGCGAACGGCCAGAGCCCAGCTCCGAAGAGGCTCCAAGCTCTCCAAATACTCCAGGAGGAATCGGTCCAGTGCTCTGGAAGTGAATTTGAATTTCTCGGCAGCAAGCAGGAGCTCCTTTCGACTTTCTGGATCCGAGGGATATTTGGCTTCTGGAAGGGATGAAGAATCATACAGGAGGAGGAGGAACGTGTTCATCACATAACTTCCCTCCGTCAATTGGATCGGTTCTGGTGCTGTGGCAGATGAAGCCTTTGGATATAAAGCGCTCATGTTGCTAAAATACTGGGACTTGTGTCGCAGCATGAACGAGTGGATACGAAATTCAATGCCGTCGCTTGAACGAAGGATCGCATCGCCATCAGGGAATGTAACATATGAAGAATCGCTCATGGTAGACATTTTCAAGTTTGGTCGCGACAAACGTTCTCCGAAAAATGTTCAATTGACTTGGATGTCTATTTCCCATCAGGATGCGGCCAATACATCAGTGAGGAAGAAAGAAAACCAAGAAGAGCTTGTGCCTACCGTAGGCAGTGGCGTCCTCGGTATGTAAAACTTGGATGCAGGAGAGGGATCTACCAACTGATCTGTGACGTAGCAAAATGTAAATCATAGAATAATTTGCGAACTTGATGAGACGTACACTTCGTCTGGTGATGTGATGGGTGGTGGTTGGGATTGTGCAGGGACATAATCATGGCAGTGCATCGATTTGTCATAATGTTAACTGGAAAATCAATTGAACTGCTCAATTAATGTAAGGAGGTGATACTATGCACACTCGCCCTTGACGGGCTGGTGTGAATGACGGCGATAGAGTAAACCCATGATGCAAAAACCAAAGGGATATGATGTGGAGTAACAACAATCGGAGATGTTGGGTCAATCACATGGTCGCGTTATTGTTGGGCCAACGGAATCGGACACAGCCCTGCCGCTGGCGGCGACGCTCTAGGAAGCTGAGCGATATTACGAGACATCCAGTATCCCTACAATGACCGGACCGATAAACCCCCGCCTAACTTGTCTACCACCACGAGGGCGGCCAGTCATCATCCTCGTCACTTTGTTCTCTGCTAACTTCTTCGTAGATTCGCTGACGTTCTCCTTGATCGTGTTTCATGACCATCCATCCTAGTATGATCATCTCCACATTGATATTGGATGCAGTAGGTGCCAATTTGAGCGTCGGTCCCGGCGATTTCCTAAATAAATAGTCGTTGATTTCGTATCGTCCTACTGGCTGGCCGCTAGGATCCAAGAGCTGTCGAGTAGTGAATATATAGACATTAGAAATGAAGGGAGGAAGAAATCGATTTAGCTAAGTTACACCGCACCTTAAACTTCCTCGTCCATTTGTGGTCCCCAAGGGGAGTGCGTACTACTCTTGACCTATAAAGATTTCCGGTTGACCTTGAGAGAATAGACTAAAGATCACGAAGGCAACACTTACCACCCGTCTCCTGATGAAGTCCACGGGAATAAATTCGCAACGTGGTTCTTTACTCCATGATAGGTGATGTGCGCTACCCCAGAACCCCACGTCTGGAGCTCGCTTGTGGCAATGAGTTTCCTTGATGCAGGACCGCCCCCAACTGTAGAAGGCTTCCACAGATAGCTCGGAGCAGTTTGTGATGTGTCATTTTTTTCAATCCAGTAGGTTTCATTTGTTTGTGGATTTCTGATAGTCGTCTCGCGGAAATTATCTGACGAGAAGAAATAGGTGACGCAATCAGGTTTTGGTTTGAATAATGGCATGAGGGCCGGAAAAGGGGGGCAAACATGGCAAGATTCAACTTCTCGAGTCTTATAGTGAAGCGGGGCCCCGCGTGCACTGCCTGACGTGCGAGAATGCAGGCAGCCACGGGTACAGGACTCCGGTTATTGTAGATCGGGCGCGATGACGATTAACCATGAATTGAAAATGGAGGATCGATGGCAAGGGTAGGGACTCGGATGCTACTATTGGACCCCTCCAGTTGTACGCGCAGCGGAGGTCGAAGCTATTAAGAGCTGGGAGAAATACTTAATCAAATAGGCATCAACTGCTTGCGTCTCGATGCGACTTACACGTCAACAGGTGCCCTGGGACCTCCGTAGAATTTCAGGAACGAGCGCATGACCGGTTCACTCTAGGCGGCTGGAAGCACGTCAGGAAGAAATAGTCTGCGGTCGTATTATAGCTTCGGTGTCTAGGCACCGCTTTGTATGATGTAAACAAGGGTTAAGACCAGGAGCCGATGACAGGAGCACAGCAGCATCGCTTGGGCGCGCCAGGTCTCTGCGCATCATAAAGCTTAGAAGAAAAAAATAAGGCCTTGGTAACAACAAGCCTTTTGAATTTCAGAGGTCAGTAAGCTGTCCCAGATTCTCAGGGAGACAACTCATCATTGTGGGGATATTCTTGTCGAAGCCGATGGACGCACTCCACACTAAAATAAACCAAGTGGAACGACATGAGTACACTTAAGAATGCCCATGCCCTTTGGCAGGGTAGCCTCGACTCATCTCGCGAAACTGCTGACAGGAAACCTTTCTGGCCTCCGCAAAAATTGGCCTTACTCCGCAGACAAGATCGAATTCCAGAATTATCTCTGATAATCTGTTAATCCGCGGGCAAGTTTGATGCAAATTCGGAGAGAAATGACAAAAAAAAAACCACAAAACACAAAACGTTGCGCTGGTCACTACGGCCACGACAAAAACAAGCGACATAGCGAATGGGGCAACGGGGCGTGCCTGTGGCACGTTGGCTCGGAGTCTAGGAATGAATTTCCCTGGAAGTTATTTGGGCTGCATATGAGAGTTATGTACTAGCAAAACAAGCGAGTATTGTTGGTGCTTTTATCAACACAGTAGTTTGATGTGGATGCATGGCTTTGTCACTCTTCTTCGTCACTGATCGATTCCCCGATTTGATCATGATCATGTTTATGCTGCTGCATAACTATGCATCCTAATATGATTAAATCAATGTTAAGATTTGAGGCTTCGGGTTTGAGTGTGAGCGTTGGTCCTGGTGATTTCCTGAACAAATATTTATTGGTCTTGTATCGCCCGACCACCTGGCCAATAGGGTCCAGAAGCTATTGGATGATAGCAATTAGATAGCAGAAGGAAATGGTGAGGGTTATCGAAGCGTGCGTACCTCTAATTTCATGGACCATGCGTAGTTCCCGGCAGGTGTGTCTATGAGGCTTGTCCTGTGCGTTTACGGGATCGGCACCAAGAAGATCGAAGGTTTTGAATCGTGGTACTCACGCTAGGACCCCACGGGGAGGCTGCGATAGCGCCCATGGAAATAGCGCCCGAATGTTCATCTTTACTCCGTTGTAAGTAATGTCCTTGTCGTTATAACCGTAGTACTCGATTTTGGCCACGAGGGTCCTTGACATGGGGTCATCTCGAGTAGAAGCGGGCTTCCAAAGATAAATCGGCAATAACCACCCCCCACTGGGTCTCTCAACCCAGTAAATAACATTGGTCTGCGGATTAGTGATGGTTACAGTGCGTGCATCGTTGGATGAGAAGGAGTATGTGATCGGCTCAGGTTTTGGTCCAAAGAGTGGCATGGGCATTAGAAAGGAGAAGGTGGCTAGTGGAGTTTGAGTTCTCGATCCTTGAAAGCGAGGTCATGCCTCAGGCGCACCGCCTCCGGAAGGCCCAAATGCAGCTTGCTGTGTGAGAAGGTACGGGCGCGAGGGTCCGCGCTGTTGATGGTGTAATTTTGGAACGATGACAGCTTGGTGGTGAATTGGAAATGATGAGTCCCTGTGCGCAGCTTTGGTCAATGCTAGTGCCTTTGGGCTTTGGGTACTGACGGCGCCAATGCTATTCTATGCGGCAAACTCATCGGTGAGTCTACGAGCGACGCTGCATTCAGGAAACATAGGAGCAGCCTGCACGATTGGTTAGATAATGATACCACATAAATGCCAGTTTCAAGTGTTGGTGACATACAGGGAGCTACCAATCCTCCTGTGCCCGGTTTTTTTTATTCTTTCTGAGCTCTTCTTAGATCCAATGCCATTAGATCATTTTTGCACAGCCATCCATGCCAGGATGATCAACTCGATGTTAAGATTTGAGATGGTGGGTGACAATTTGAGTCTGGGGGTTTCTCGGACAAGCCATTATTGGTCTCGTATGGCCCAACAAGCTGACCATCAGGTTTGAACAGCTAAACATAGTAAAGAGACTGATATCAAAACCTGAATGCGCACAAATCAGACTGAGTTTGCCGCGAACTTCTCAGTCCATGCTCTCCGGACGCTGTGGGAATGATACTTTTCCTGTGCATGTCATATAACGATGTCAAAAATTGGTCTAGCGTTGGGTGCTGATGATGAGCGAGCATAACACAGTTAGAGCCACTGCTGCCATTTATAACCTTCTCTGTCAGCGACGCTGCCAGATACCAGGAAGCTACTAGCATCGCTCGAAGCGGGGGGGCATATGCTTAGGAAACTTGTGGCCTTCAACGATATAAGAGTATTCATGAAATCATACTCAAAAAAGCAGCCCCCGTAGCCATGTTGAGTGGGTTATTGGATATCAGGGATACCGCAAATACGATCTGACCCAGACCTGAGCACCCGCAATGTTCACCGTTCTTGCTACCGCCACTACATGGGGTGAGTTTTCATTCGTTTGAGGATGTGTTCCCATTCTTCTTCGTCATATTTCATGGCCATCCATGCCAATATTACCATATCAACGTTGACATTTGATGCCCTAGTTGCTAGTTTGAGGGTCCCAGTTGGCGAACCCTTGAACAAATGGTGGTGAGTCTTGTATTGTCCAACCTGTTGGCCGTTGGGATCCAACAACTAATAGATGATAATTTTCTAGTTATCGGGGGCGACGGAGCAAAAGTTCGCCGAGCGGTGACTTGCCTTGAATTCCTTGTTCCATTCATAATTCCCAAGCGGGGTAGGTATGATTCTCGTCCTACGATTATTAGGGTCAGGAATGAGGGATGAGGGCAAGACAATAAAGTAACGCCCACCGCCGATCTTCCCAATATTTTGAGGGAAACATGCTCAGCATGCCCTTCCGCTCGCCATTATAAGTGACATGCTGAAGTCCAGGCCATGCAGTGTGCAGCCCAATAGTGGCGACGAGGATCATTGGCAAAGAGCCATTTTTGGCGGACGGGGATTTCCAGAGAAGAAGGGATTCAGGATATTTCTCAATCCAATAGGTCTCATTTGTTTGAGCATTGGTGATGGTCGTCTGACGAAAATTATCAGACGAGAATAAGTACGTAATTGGCCTGGGTTCTTGTCTGAAGAGGGGCATGATGTACAAAGAAGGGAGGCGAGCCAGCAGGAGTTCGATTCGTTAGTTCTTATGGCCAGGCTGACTTCAAATTGCTTCTTGGAGCTGGAGACCTTGGAGGAGGAGGAGGAGTGTTGGAGGTGGCACAGCCTTGGTGGTACTCGCTCGGAGAACAGCGCTGGCAGTTGATAGTGAGCGCGGCAAGCGCGGTGGCAGTCCGCTAGTTCACAATAGTCCCCAAATCGTGAGGTTATGTACACCCAAGGAATGGGCACCACCCTTTGTAAATGGCAGTAGAGTCAATGGATCTAGACGGTACTTGTAGGATTAGACGAAATATGGTGGATGACGTAAACTCTGGAGATCATTGCCAGGAACTTACAAGAAGGATTGATTGAAAAAAAGAAGTACTTGGCGAAGAGCATGCACAATTCTGCAGCAGCTGTCAAGAATTGTCACAAGCGCCCTTGGGTACTCGTATCATAAATCAGAGTAAACATTGGGCTCCAGCGTCTGCAAGGTGCCCGGCATACGCTGAGCAAAAGAGACAAGGCCGGAAAAAGAAACGAGGGCTATCAAGCGAACCACCTTCGTCTACTGAAGGGCAACTTTTCTCAGTTGATGACCCCCACTGTCGAGATCACAGCGATGCGGGTTTTCAGTTTAGATAGGGAACCATTCAGCTCATGTATAGGTCATTGGAAGACTCCATAAGACTTGCATGGCATAATGGCAGCGTGTGAAAGGGTCTTGTATCAACGACGTCTGCAAACATCACCCGTGAAGTTCACAACCTGCACTCTAGTAGACCTCAGCGATGCTCCTATCTCAATGAGCCTACAATGCTTCACGGGAATCCTGATTTTGCTTCGAATCTGTTTCCCTCGCCCGTAGATCCAGTTCTGCCTGTTGAGCTGCCGTTAGTCGGTCAGACGGTGTTTGCCCTCGGCATACTCGTATTGGCAGTCCAACCCCCATACCCACATAAGAGGGCTTCTTCAACTCAATCTCGTCATTTGCGCCTACAAGTAGGCTTCTGCGCGCCTTGCTTCTTTGTTCAGCCAGTGGCTCTGGGTCCATGGGACCGGTAAGCATATGGCTTCACCATCCCCGATGAACAAAGGAACACCGATTCATTCAATGTTCTTTCCTTTCTATCCATCATCACTTCGCTCTTTTCTTAAGCCCTGTTCTATTCCCCGTTCCCTTGACAGCAATCCTTCGCAACCATACCCCATCCTACGGAAATATAATACCATGCCAGCCAATCCATCCAGTCAGGCCGAATCCATGTGGGCGGCGATTTTGATAATCGACGGCTACCTCGGTGGCTGGCATTTCCGGCGGAAACTTATGAAAGAACCAGGGAGGCCGGATTTTCCATCTCAGATCTCCACACATTGGTCCTAGCTCCACCTGCCCGCAACAAGTCTACCCCGCGCAACCCCGATCATTACGCGCGTAGGCGGTCGGGAACCCCTGTCCGAGACCGTGTCAGTGTGAGCGCTACCATACCCTGACACAAGTTACAAACAAAACTCCTGTCCAAGGTGGTGATAGTTTGGTTGGTCTTAGTGCTCATGAGCGAGGAAATCTCTAGGTTTTCCAATGCACACTTCAAATCGTTTGTTGTGCTCCCACCAGCGCACACGGTGCGTCCTCGGACACACTGCGCGCACCGTTCCAAACAGGAGGGAAGAAAAAAAGACACAAATTTCACGGGTTCACGAGATGAGATGACTACAGAGGGCAAATTGAGAACTCTGGACAGAAAGGACACTCCAATCAATCCACGAAACAAACCCAACTACAATTGATCACGAAATTAGATCGATCATTATGAAGGGTGCGGAAACAGGGATCACGAGAGAGAAAAGAGAAAAGAGAAATCAGGCTAGATAATGAGCGGGGTGGGTGGAGCGGAGTCTGGACCGTGTGGATCGACACGCGTGCGGCTTGTGTGCGCACAATAGTCATCGGGAAACGGATGAGGCGAGATACGAATCCGGAGGAAAAGGGGGAAAAAAACTAATGAGAGTGGACTTGGAACATAGCATATGTGCTACCGTCCTCAGTGGATTGGGAGGCTCGAAGAAAGAAAAAAGTGGATAGAAATCCAATCAAATAGCGTCCGAGATAAAGCGAAACACGAGACCAGGTTGCTGTTAAGCACGAAAAAATAGACGGACGCATAGCCAATGATGAATAAGATTGGGTGGGGTGGGGGGAGTATGGAACCAGAACAGTGCCAGACTGGGCCTTGAGGGATCATGGACGGGAGGTGCCGCAGAGTGCGGTCCTGCATGGAGTGGCGAAGCGTTGAGAGGGGATGATGGGAGAGGTAAAGCTGCTGGTTGGTTGGGGGAGGGCACGCGGGGCGGGACGAGGGTGGAATACTCAATTATGGAGGCGAAGAAACCGAGGAAGGTAAGGAGCGCAAGGTGAGGACGAATAAAAGGCGGTCCTTTCTTTAGAGGACCCAAGGAATCAGCGTGAGGTGGATGATGTGAATCCGCTCAGTCCAGGTCCTCTATTGAGCGCTTCTTCCAGTCGATTTCATAATCGGAATCCGCCTCGCGTTTCTTCCAATCAACCCCAAAGTCTTCCACTGGTGTTACGCGCTTCCAAGTAGGGCCACCGAGGGCACCGGTTTGAGCTTCAACAACAGGCTCGCGCTTCCAACCAGGCCCACCGAGATATTCGGTATCAGGGCCAACAGGCTCACGCTTCTTCCAGTCGGTGCCACCCCCACCAACATCCACGACAGGTCCAGTGCGCTTCCAGTCCTCGCCGCCTAGCTCAGCGGCTTCCACTTCGCGCTTCCAGTCCCGACCACCACCGAGTGAATCGGTTGCTGGGCCTACACGCTTCTCTTCAGATACGGCCTACAAGAGCGAGACAAGGATGAAGATAAAGGCACAGAAAGAGAGCCACAGAGAGAGAAACGCCGTGAAGGGCCGAAATAATGCCATGCAAGAGAGTTGATGATTAGAATGGACGCGGGCGAGGAAATGAATGGGCGAATTTGTGTGAGAGTTGAGAGGGTGCCGAATTAGGACATAGGCCGTTTGAAAATGGGAGATGACGAGGCATGGGAGGGATGGTCGAGCGCAGTGGGATAGCCAAGACGGCGGTACGTAGATACGGACACGGCCGCAGGAACGAACAAGACGGGGAACATGATGATCAACGTCATAATCAGCTTAGTCATCAAACGGCGCTGGCGAAACAGGCGAAAACGAAGGGGGACGTACATCGCGGGGAGCGGGTAGCTAGAGGGGACAAGGTCGAGTAAAGGGGGCAGAGAAGAGCATGAAGCAAGCATAGAGGATCATAATCGTCAGCGACTCGAGTTATCGGAACTTGGCGCTTAAGACTCGGAAAGAGCCAACAACAACCCGGGTGGTTGGACAGGAGACAGAGAGAAACATACAGAAGGGAAGTTTGCAGACGAGCCCTATAGAAGGAGAGAGAGATGAGAAAAGAGCCAGGAACAGAGGAAGGCGTGAGCAAAAAGAGTGGAGCGAAAGGAAAAGTTGGAGTAGAAGGGAGTAACAAGGGAAACAGGAACTGATGGCTCACCTTGGGAAGTACGATGGGGGCTGCGGCGACAAGGGAAAGCAGAGAAGAGGAGGCTGCGAAGAACAGCGTAGTTGAGCGCATTTTGCAGAGAAAGTTCGACGGTGGTGCAGACGACGTCGAAGGGAGAAGGAGAGAGCGAGAGCGAGAAGAGAGGTCACGGGTGGAAGAGAAGAGTAAAAGAACGGACGGGGGAGCCAATAGTACAATACTATAATACTATCGTAGCAATGTCGCAAGTCAATAGCAACCAGGGCCGTGGTTTACGAGATTCACTTGAATTATGAACACGCGAGATGACGATTCATCAACATCTCATCACACTCCCCCCCTTCCGGTCCATCAAACATCACCACCCAGCGCCTGCTCGCTGTCAAAGGTCAGGAAATCATCCATAGATGGATAGTTTGCAACTAGCAGAGCCTTTGTGCTCGCTGTTTCCAGTGAGCAACCTGACACTTCCGAATCGGTGGAAATACAAACACAACAGGGTTAAAGCTTATTCAGTTTCCTAATTGGTTTCGGCAGCGGCAGTCCCGAAAATAGTCACTGGCCTTTCGAGTATTGCTGCACTAATTGCGAAGCACAAAAGCTCCCGTCAATTCCTCCGCCTCTTCCGCCAGGGCAGGTCCATTGGCAATCAAACCGCCGAAAAACACGTTTGCCCGACCGACCCTCTCTCGAATCCTCAGCTCCCTCTAATGCGCACCCGATTGTGCCTGTGCGTTGGAGCACGATAATCATAAATTCCGTGGCAGGTTGTCCCCGTGTGTATATGATCGCCCCACTGCGCGCCCTTTTCCGCAGCGCCGTTCAGCTCCACAAGTTGACAATCCAAGATCTGCAATCGTGGTGAAAAAAATCGACCCGTTATTCGGCCCTGTTTGTGTGTCGCTCGCTCGTTCGCTCGATCGGTCAATCCCATCCCATCCCGTCGCTCAGGTACACTTCGTTACCGTTGCCCAGATTACAACGGACACAGACCCTCGTCAAAGAGTATCCCCACTGGTACATACACATGCACACAGACACACCGCCGTATGGTCTCCATACAAACATGTGAAACTGACCAGCGGACGCACTCTCGGCTAATGAGGTGCCCGTGCAGCCTGCGCTGGTATGCAACCAGGTCCCGTTACGGCCCCGCGATTCATCTCTTTCGCTCCACACGTTTCTGGAGACGAATGTACCTGACGACGAGGGATAAGCGGGAACGAGATCTGTCCTCTATAAACGATCAAGATTTCGACAACGGACAAAGGGATCAAACTTGATAAAAAGAAAAACAGAAAACGACCATAGCACGGGCTCTCCCCCGCGCGCGCAAAAAAAGAGATGGAACCTATAAATAATGTATCCTAGAAGCAAATCCCCAATTGGCATGTCAATGGACATCCTCCGATCCATGACCGACAGCCTGTTTCAATGGGTGTTTGTACACGTTATTCAAAACCACCGCGGAGCGAAGCTGGGAAGGCCGAGGCATCATGTGCAGTGTAGAAGCAACCACGCAACCAAGCAGGGAAGCAAGCAAGTAGAGCGAGGGAGGATCTTTTGAGTCACCGGTGTCCACTATCGGCCAACGAGTTACAGAGAAGAAGCGAGAGAGTAGCTAGACTCAAGTGACAGCTATCAAATGGGCAGCCGCCCGCGCGGAGGTGGATGGACGGGGAGGGTAACGTTATGCTGTCATTTATACTATTAGAATTGTATGCCATTCTCCCTAAGCGAGGTCGACTCGTTCATGAAATGCATGAATGAATCATGCACCGCTCGATTGACTTGCCAGGAAGGAAACCACTATCGAGCAGGTGGGCAAATGAACCTTTCTATTGCGGTGAATGGAATGAGAGCTTATTGCGAAGGAAGGGTGCCCCAAGCAAGTCAGTTGGTCAGTCAAGAAAGCGGCCCGCTTGCGTGCTTGCGGGCAATTGAGGTCTTCAAACCAAACGAGCTGGCTTAGTTAGTTGGCAGGTCGTGAGCCTTCGGGGTGTTCACAGGGTATCGTGGGTGGCCTGAAACGACGCCGTGGCGGACAATTGATTAATATCCGCACGAGACCATGGATGGCTTGGGCTTGAGGCCAAGACCAACACACGGAGAAGAAAAATGTGCCTGAACGGGGATAAGTCTCGCGAAGATTAATGGATGGTCCGGTTTTACCATTAACTGATCGATGACGCACGCATGTTTCTTCTTCATACCTCGAACAAGGCACGAGGCCTCAAGAGAGTTATAGTAGATGCCGATACGAAATTAGAGCCAAGTTGGAGAGCCGGGCCTTGTTCGCCCTCGGCATCTTAGCGTCTGTGGGTGCCATCAGGAAGCATTCTTGCGCCTAGCGATGTGTAGCACTAGTGAAGGTACTTGAGCAAGTAGCTTTCAACATGGGCGGTCCGTAGGATCCGTTCCGTATACAGCAAGCATGTGCTACTATAAATGACAGATGCCATGTGCGTCCGTTCTCTTCTTTCCATTCACCAGTCTGATTCTTGATCTGCGAGAGAAGAAAGCAAGATAAACGTTCATTGCTACTTTAGCAGTGTCTGGATGGAGAAGCAGAACCGTCTCATCTCGTCGAATAGATTCAGCAAAGGACAAAAATTAGCCTCCTTGGCTGTTTCTGCGTCATAGAGCCACTGAACGAGCACCTCGGATGAACGCGGAAAGTTTCGGGACAATGACGGCATTGCGTCTGACAAACCTATTGCACTCGGAACGAACCACAGAAGCATGACCAGGCAATAAAGAGGGAGTACTTGCTGCACATCAGATGATGGTAGACTATATTCCCAGCGATGCTATCACAAGGACCAAGAGATATGTATATTTCGAGATCCAGAGCACTGCTCCAAGCCAGAGATAGCAGGTCTATTTCTGTCGCCCGGTGCTCCATCAATCTGTCATTTGATCGCGGGGACTGGCTGTTAGGCAGGCGCAAAAGAACTGTCCGAAAACAGCCTGAGAACTGGGCATCCCCGACTCAATCAAAGGTTTACGCTGAGGCCGAAGGAGTGAACCCCTTTGAAGTAACTATTTGAAATAGTAAAAACTTGGGGGAAGCATCAAGCTATTCATAAGTGGTAGACAGGTCAGATCTCGACCATTTTTCACCAGTTGGTGATTATGTTCCATCTTGACGTGAAACGCTGAGGCAGGGTAGTGAGCACAATGGCTAAATAGTCTGGACAGTGTCAAGGGAGAAATCTTTGGACAATCAGGACACATAACAGCATGTCTGCAACAAAAAAAGCATTTTGGTCAAAGGCTACCTCAGCCTATACAGAGACAAAGACATTGTGGTCGAGACCAGAGAGTCTGGCGAGTCGTCTATGCGTTGCGCTTATCGAGGCACCCTTAAGTGGCGAATTTGACGCCCAAGCTGGAGGGAACCGCCTCGGGTAGTAGTGCAGAAGGAGGGGTCGATGTGACAGTGGTGTCGTCGTGCGAAGACAAGCTTGAAGGGATGGGAGATGGTGTCTTACGACTAATGTGCATGTAACGACTGTCTCTATCAGTATTATAAAGCAGATCGATAGAGAAAAGTGGTCAAGATACAATATGTCGGAGTTGTACCTGTTGAACTACTTTTGATTGTGTCAAAAGCGCCGCGCCCCTCTTGTCGTCTGGTTCTCGAAATGCCAACACTTTCGTGACCGATCCAATCATTTATCACACCAGAGCATAGGAGAAAGTATATTTTCAGCCCTCTTGGGAGAATCGTTACTGTAGATTATCCAGGAATGGCAATAGACGTCGAAGTGGCGATTTGTTGTTTTGTTTTGACCGACCACGACACCGCACAACAAAACAACAATCGGTTCCGCTTTGGGTGTATATAAACCCGAGACCTCGCCAACCTTCCAATTCCCCTCCATCTCAACCACTTTCTCGACGTAACACAACTCTCGACCCAACCACCCCCCTCAACTCAACTTTCAACAATGTCTGGCCGTGGAAAAGGTGGCAAGGGTCTCGGCAAGGGTGGTGCTAAGCGTCATCGCAAGATTTTGCGCGACAACATCCAGGGTATCACCAAGCCTGCTATCCGTAAGTAACTTCTCCTTACGCTTCATGGCGCGTCGCGAACCGTAATAACGCGTCGTAACTGACCTTGCTGTGAACCTACCATCAAATAGGCCGTCTCGCTCGTCGTGGTGGTGTGAAGCGTATCTCTGGTCTCATCTACGAGGAGACTCGTGGTGTTCTCAAGGTACTTTATCTCGCTCTCAATGGCCGACGTCCCTTTACTCATTCATCTGTCGAACAGTCTTTCCTTGAGAACGTCATCCGCGACTCTGTCACCTACACTGAGCATTCCAAGCGCAAGACCGTCACTGCTCTCGACGTCGTCTACGCCCTGAAGCGATCTGGCAAGGTTCGTCGTTTATTGTATTGCATGCCATTCACCAAATCCTAATCCTTTTCTCTCTAGACTCTCTACGGTTTCGGCGCATAAGCGTGTCGTATCGACTTGCCCATCCCACTCTTCTTTTCCTCCTACCGTGACACCCCTTCCATGCCACTACCTCTTTTGCGTCACCTTACCCTACTGGTTAGATAGTGCATCTGACCGTTATCCTATGTGTTTTTCTCTCTTGTCATGCTACCTAGGCCTTGCAATCTCAATTTGGGATCCTCAACTATCCGCGTGCGTTAGACTGATTCGTCCTAAGGGCCCCATTTGGTTGTGTACGTTGCATTGAAGCGTTGAGCCTCCGGCCGCATTGATCAAGGGTTTATGTGATGGCTTTGCGATGCCATTTTGGGACCTCGATGGTAACATCAATGAATTTTGCTACATATACCAATGCCTAGTGGTTGAAGAATATGATAATGAATGACAGTGATACACCAAGATGCAGTGCGGCGATGAGAACCACAAAAAGGCGAACAGCCTTGGCCTCAGCAGATGCAAGTATCGGGTAGGTGTTCCGAAGGAGGAAGAAGAGCGAGAGACCTGCTCCAATTCCTCCCGAAATCCAGCGAACAAGAGGGAATGGGGCGATACAGATGAGGGAAACAGGACTATAAGGAGGGGATTCAAACGGATGCGGGAGATTTAGAATGGCCAAGAGGGGATGGGGGGTGAGTATGACAGGATAGGAGCTGATATCGAGGCACACTTACATCCAGACAGTCATGCCGTAGCCCCAGATGGAGACAGCATCCAAGACGCTCCATTCTTGTACACCGATATACCTCAGCCATGCCCACAGGCCAACAGGTATGCCAATGCCATATGTATAGACTAGCCCGACTGCCACAGTGAGCTGCTTGAAGTCGTAATCCCATTCCTAAGAAGACGCATCGATGACAATATTAGAACAACTCGCAACGAGAGGTGGTCGAACGAAGGCAGCATACCTTTGCATTAAGCCAAGCCGTTATTGATGCTGATAGTGATGAAAAGACGAAGAGCGAGAATATAACTGTGGTAAGAGTCCAGAAGGGCCCGTACATGTCCGGACGAGATTCAAGGACGACGGAGACGAAGTCCTCTCGCGGTATCATCGTGCTGTAGCATCGATAAAGAACCTATATACGGAAGAACTCAGTGTCCATCGCGGGGAGAAGTAGAGTGTAGCGCACCGTTTTTGGTGTCCACGTCGAAGTACTTTTGGTAGTACTGCAATGGAAGCAACGTCAGGAGCCATCAGGTAAGATTCAGTAGTGGCCGCGTAGTGATTCTCACGTCTAATGACCAGAAAGGTGCATTCGTATTATCAGAGCGCACATAGCCTGCGGTAGTGAACGGCCAAGCGGTCAGAGTAGTGCGATGGCCAGTACAAGATTCAGACTCACCACGAGATGGGTCAGAGGGTCCACCAGATGGAGAAATTGCCCGAGCTGGTGCTGCGCCTGTGTCTGTCCCGAGAAAGCCTACAATACTTGGCATAAGTATTCCACATCACAGCCAGTAGACCTCAACGTACTTTTGAATTCTAGCGGCTCTGCACCTGTTTCATGCTACAGAAACACAAACCCATGTCATTTGAGGCGATAACTGATATCATAAAACAAGCTCACATCATCTACTTCCAGAGTCTGATACTGGGCAGCCATTTGTTGATGTCGACGAGCACCCGTTGACGCGCTTGTTTGGTCCTGTTTGACCTTCGATTGCCCCTGGACTGCTTCTCTCGTTGGGTTCGATCCCTGCACTGAATCTAAGTTCATTGCACGCAAGTCTCACTTGAGGAGACTCGTTAATCACCCGAAGGCTTTCCGAGGCTCTGTAACTCTTCTAGAGCGATATCAGACTGAAGAGCATAATGGCTCAATCCCCAACTGTCAGCGCTATCACACCTCGCAGCCTGTCACCGCTACTTCTAACCTGGCGCTTATTGCATAGATTGCTATCCCCCGTAAGAAAACGGACGAGGTGGACTGGACATCCCCTATCCGCAGCATCATCTCGCATTCATACGGCGAGAGCCCCGATTCCTATGCTGCTGAATGTGCTGCACTGCAACGATGTCGCCAAGACGCTGTGAAAGGTGCTGGGAGCGACATGACAGCGCGCGATCTACTGTACAAGTACTTTGGTCAGCTAGAGTTGCTCGAGCTGCGGTTCTCGGAGATCAAGGTCACTTTCCCCTGGTACGTGCGTCATTCATGTTCGATCGGGTGTATTTCGTTTCGGAAGCTGACTGTGTGTATCAGGTACGACGCATTTACGAGCAAGTTGACGACGCAAACATCACTTGCCTATGAGAAGGCATCCATCATCTTCCAGATGGCCGCGACTCATTCGGCAGTCGCGTCCACGCAGAACCGCTCTGACCCTGAAGGACTCAAGCGATCTTTCCACTACTTCAAGACTTCTGCGGGGATGTTAACGTACATCAACGACAACTTTCTTCACGCCCCGAGCACTGATCTAAGCAGAGATGTGGTGAAGCTTCTTGTGGGAATTATGCTCGCCCAAGCTACAGAGGTCTTCTTTGAAAAGCTGATCGACGAGAAAAAGAGTCAGCCAGCATTCAATGCCAAGGTCGCTGCACAGGCTTCATTCCTATACAATGGTCTCGTTGAGGAGGTGAAAGAATTTTACGGGAAGAATATTTTTGACCGAAACTGGGTGACTCTTTTGCAGGTAAGAATGCTCTCTATCAACGTCAACTGCGCACGGCCCCTGGGCTGAAATCTGATGCTCTTGTGTTCTTAGATCAAGGCCAAGTATTTCTCTGCCTTGATGCAATATCAGCAATACCTTGCTGACACTGCCAAGGCCAAATATGGCGATGCACTTGCGCGTATCTCGCTTGCCGAGTCCCTCTCAAAAGATGCCAACAAGCTCGCAATATCCTTCAACTCTTACTTCATCCCTTCCGTCACCCCTGAGATCCCTGCTGATGGTGGCACCGCCATCATGACCCTGACTAAAACGCTGATGACACTCACAGCTGAGAAAAAGGCCGAGGCGCAGCGCGAGAACGACTTGATTTACAACGCTGTGCCTGTTCCCGAAGCTACTCTGCCAGCTGTCGACAAGCTCGTGGTTGCGAATCCTATCACCATTCAGGAAGTGTACGCAAGCGCAGAGGTGCAAAAGGTCATCGGCCCCGACATGTTTGGGAAGCTGATCCCGCTCAGCGTGCACAAGAGTGCAAGCATCTATTCCGAGGAGAAAGCCAAGCTCGTTCGCGCCGAGGTGGAGAAGGCTGAAGATGCGGACGTTGCTCTTGCTTCGGGCTTGGAAAGCCTTGGTCTCCCTGCGGGTCTGCAAAAATGGAAGGACCTGGTGGCAGGAGAAGATCGAGCGGGGAGTGGAGCGTTGCCTAGGGAGTTGGAAGTCTGGGCAGACGAAATTGAGGCGAAGGGTGGATTGGGTGGCGTCGACGGCATGCTCAATCAGCTTGGCGCCCCGAGAGCTGCAGTGACGGAAGAGTTAGCTGCAGTGGGGCGAGATCTGGACAACGAATCACGAGAATGTGAGAGGATGCGGGTAAGTACCTTTCGGATCGGTAATCCAATCTCCAATTACTCCGCCATCTAACAGTAGTCTCTGCTGTATCTAGATCAAGTATGAGCATGAGTGGACCCAAGACCCCTCCGCACCAAAAACCCGCGCTATTCGACAGGAACTCAAGTCCCTTTCTGATTCTCTCGCTGCTGCTACTTCCACGGACGAGCAGGTCGTCAAGCTATGGAATGGGGTTCGCCCTGATATTGCGTTGTTGCTTTCTGGCCCTGACAACCTTGAGAGGTTTTTCAAGGATCAGGAGCAAGCCCAAGGGGGCGCCGCCCCAGCTGCTAGCTTGCTAGATCTAGGTGACGATCTAAAAACCGGTGACGATGCAGTGCTGGCGGAGCTCGGCGCGTCGGTCGCTGCGATCGATGAGGCTCTCGGTAAATTGAACAAGATCAAGCGGGAGCGAGGTGAAGTACTAAAAGACCTGAAAGAAAAGGTGCGCTCGATGACTGTATTCATATCGACGATAATACTAAGACAATGCGTCTCTACAGATCCAAAACGATGACGTTTCTCACCTGCTCCTCGTCAACCACCGCGGCGCCAATGCGGAGCAGGCTGTGTTCACCACTGAGCTAGAGAAATTCCGGCCGTATCAGGCACGAGTTACTGCGACTGTTACAAGCCAAGATGCCACACTGGATGAAGTATCGAGGGTCTGGAAGTCACTGAAGGGTGGAAAGGGGAAGTCGTGGGTTAGAAAAGCGGAGGCTTTGGAGAAGCGGAGAGGGAACTTGATTGGCCGCTTTGTGCAGGCGAAAGAGATATGGGGTCAAGTTCGAGAAGGAGTCGGGTACGTTTGTCGTCTTCTTGAATTCTACAGCTCTCCCTCCGCGACTGATCTTTTTACTGTTTGGGATCTTAGCAAAGGGCTTGAATTTTATCGCCAACTAGGAAAACTCGTCAAGGAGCTACGGACCCATGTCGATGAATATGTCAAGCCGAGGAACGCAGAGCGTGAGCGGCTCGCATCTGAGCTGGAGAGCAGGAAGAGGATTACCTCTCCTTCGGCTCCATCGCCTGCACGGCCTCCCGCACCACCGTCGTCGGCGACCCCATACGATCTTTCTGGATCGCTATCCTCAATGTCCATCTCTTCTCCACCTGCTCCACCGCAACCGTCCGTAAACAGCTGGGAATCTGCAAGTGCGCCTCCACGGCCACCAGCTCCACCATCGACGTCGGTCTATTCTGCTCTTCCTCCTCCGCCTCCCATCCCTCATCAGTCTAGCTACACACAAGCTCCTCCTAGTACCAATCCTATTCCATCCCCTTACGGCCTTCCGCCTCCGCCTCCACCCCCGTCTCAATATTCATCTCCCCCGCCTCTATCTAGCCCTCCACCACAAGACCCGTATGCGAGTCTTTTCAGTACTCCTGGGCTATCATCGCAGTTCTCCCTCGGTGCGAGCCCATCTGCCCCTCCCGCTCCTGCCGCACCTACCCGACAAGGCTCCCTCCCACCCCCTCCTCCGCCACCTCCATCTCTCTCCCAGTCATACTATCCCTCGCCTCCTCAGCAGCAGCCGCAATACGGAGCGTATCCTCCACCACCCCCGCAGGTACCGCAACAGCAACAGCAGCAGCCAGCGTATTATCAATCTCAGCCGTACCCTCAGCAATATGGTGGGTACCAGCAGCCTCCACAGGCCGGTTATCCTGCGCCGCCTCCGCCCCAGCAGCAAGGAGGACAGCAGCCTCCATATGGATACGTGCACCCTACGCAGCAGCTGCAACAGGGGAGGCCATCTCAGGGTTGGGGGTCTTAGCAAACATAATGACAGCACGAATAAGGTCCAACATCTGCATTTGCGTATGTACACAATATATACAAATATGTGTAATACTTCTAAGAAATCAGATTCGGTCGGATACATGGTTCTTGTACGCTAGCGTCATATCCAATACTACACAGACATCTTTTGATTTGCTGATCAACGGGTGCTAATCAGATACCTCCCAATATTTGGCGGTCTCTGTATAATCGACCTTGAGACCATCGAACATCAGGAGTGCATTGCTCACAGTCATTCCCAGGTCAGGCTGAACCGACACGTTTTCAACACGAGTCGAGAACCATGCGTACTCCTCGACGCTGCACTGCGATAAGACGAGCGCACGGAGGGGCTGGACGAAGTGTGGCCGGCTTTTGATGCATATTGAAGCGTGCCGTCGCAGATTAATTGATTCCTGCAGGAATGCGAGTGGCATTGGGGGATCGTTTGGCTCGTGGATGTTCATGGCCAGGGAAAGGGTATGAAGTCTGGGGACGGGGAAATCCCCCGATTCGTGAACACTTTGTGTGAGCACTGCGAGCATCTTGAGGAACTGGTGGATGAACGGGAAGTTTCCATGAAGGAAGATCTCCTCCAATAGCGGCGTTTCCGTAACCTGAGCAAGATAATTCGGTAGACGATTTGGTCAAAATGAACGAAAAGGAGGAGTAAGAGGAAAAGTAACGAACAAATACGAGCAGCTCGGATATTAGCTCTTCATCCGTATAACACCATCGTTCGCGTGCACTGGTTAGGATAAACTTTCTCAGTTCTGGGGTCGTTACGTCCTGGAACCACAATGAAAGGAACGATTTGTGGGTAGCGATCCCCAAATCAAGCACGCGGAGGCAGGGCAGTTCGATCGGGTCAGTAACCTCGCCATCCACTTCGCCCTGAGCGGTAATGCGAAGGGACACTAATGCACGAGCCTGCATAAGGATCTCCCGCCATTCCTCCCATTCATGGATGAAGGGGACGTGGACGCATAAATCAACCACGGTGGCGAGGATGCCTGCCACGGAAAATTCAAATGGGGCGCAATAGAGAGTGAGCTGAGTGAGAAAGGGGAACAGTGGGTTCGTAGGCGAGGTGATCTCTAGGTTTGACATCGGCCTTTGTTGGCCGATTTCACCCGTTAATTGCGTGCGGAAATTGCGATGGTGCATGGAGAATGGGAAAGTCCCTGGCTTGTCCACTTCGATAGGAGACACCCGGATGTTCAGTTCCTCTAGGTGAGTGGCCACGAGGAGCGAGTTTGTCCAGATCATGAACTTGCTCAGCGAGACATAGTCGCACTTGATGAGATGGACTGATCGCCACCTATGTGCAGTGCCGAGAAGTCTGTGGTACTGGTCTGTAGCACCTTTAGGTATGGGATAGAAGAAACATCGACCAAGACGATACGCCACGATGTCGAGGGGTAGCTTAGCTGCTACACGGTCCAGCCAAAGTGCCAATAGTTCACTGGACCATCCGTACGGAAGACACGTCCAAAGTGAGGGGGTATTGATGCAAGCCTCTCTGAACAGGCGACAGGTATGGGTGATCGCCAGGAGCTGGGTAGGGACGTGGTATTCATCAAGTCTACCTGGATCTACCTCACATAAAATAGCGAAAATAGTGAGCAGAATCTCTGTAGGCAGAGGAGAGGAGGGTGCAGGGACTCTGGGGGTCGCAGGGGCTCTAGAGCCCATATCAGACGTTAGTCCGGGTAGAATCGCGGGCGCCATCGAACTTGAGAGGGTACGGCGTATCGCGGGCTGGGTTATGGGGGAAAAGATGGCAGTGCAAAATTTTGGATGCCAATCTGATACCCACCAAAGCCCACCAGCTGTGCGACTGTGCAACTGAATCCCACTGCCTTGACAACATGTGGACGGTATACTGAGAGGTCATCTTGTATATCATATTCGTAAGACGCGACCCTGGGTTGTTACGCGTATGGTGTGGTATATTATCGGCTGTGCCTTGCCGCCTTGGCCCAGAAGGGCCAAATAACGCGTCCTTGACATCAACAGAGCCAAGTTCGGGTTCAAAAACGTCTTCTGACCCCTCCTTCGGTGCAGCAATCCCAATTCTCATGGAACACGTCCCAATTCGCGTCTTTTTTTGGTGCGCTATACCTTCGCGCCCTGGCTGGACGATAGTCTCTGTTGGGGTTTCATTTCCTGTCAGGTAGCCTGACTCAGATCTCCGCCCATCCCCGTTTCCATATTACCAATAAGAATATCATGGAGCCGGCTGTCCGCTCAGAGCCAGCATGGTCCTTGAATGACCCGGTTCGTTTGTACCCTTTCACGTCGCATAGGGTACCCATACTATACTCAAATGCCAGTTGACGATTAACATGATCATTTTACTCCGTTGATAATCACCGAATCCTCCCTGTCCATACAGTCTTGCCTAGCCTGTAGATCATAGTCATCTACATATGCACCCATATCATTACCATGGAAAATGCCGGCGTCTGGTACGGTCACGGACTCGTGGAAGAGGAGGAGGAAGCTCTTGCAGCCCACTGCCACAAAGAGGCGGAGAATACGGAACTTCCTCCATCTAATATATACCCCAGCCCAATTACAAATTTATAGCATATCAGAGTCCGTAAAGCAAGCCTTCAACAGGACTGACTCACCGTGAAATGTGGCACTAGCTCGCGAAGGGCTTCCCAGTTGTCAATCTGGTGGGCTCCGAACTCTTCACGCGGTGGGAGCGTGAGGTGTGTTATGATGCCGCAGCGAGCAGAAACAAAAAGGCGCATGGAATCAAGGAGATGGCCTACATCCCTCCCTAGCAGACGCAGCTCTGTGAGCTTAGGAAGAAGGTTCGCTCTTTGCCAGCCAGGCTCCTGAAGCTTCTCTAAGCGAATATCAAGGGGCCAGTAACCAATGCGATCGCGTTTCAACGTAAGTGAATAAATCCGCGGCATCGCGTTTGCCTAAATCAGCATCAAACAACGCTCCGTGAGCATTCATGTGGCAGCACTATGGCAGATTCTTACCACAACCGGCCACATATCCCTCTCCATGGGTTCTGACAGGGACATCCCATTCATGATAAGATGCTCCACATTCGGCATTCTAACGCTCCGAAGTAGCTCCAACAGTGGATACGTCCCGCGAGTCCTTGGCGACCGAACTTCTAAGTATTGTAGTGCATCAAGTTGTACATCGACCAGTCCCCGAAACTGTCCAGGCGTAAGTTGGAGCAACGTCAACGATATCAGGCGAGGAAGAAGAGTGATTGTGCCGAAGTTCGGCAGCTTTGCGTTAACCCTGGAAACAGGAAGATGGACTTCTGGGTTAGAAGTTACTGTGATATCCACACCTCTCGAATAAATGCGCTCAATTGAGAGTAGTTGATCGACATCTAAAATGATCGTGGAAGAGCCAAATGCAATGATCGAGAGATCACGCAGGTCCAGGCATTTGGAAGTGATGGCTCCAAGACAGTTACTGAGGACACTGCCATCGAAGAAGCCACACGAGAATGTCAGCGAGAGCGATGAACACATCGATAACGAGATAAAGAGCTCCCTCTTGAAGGCTTGGCGCTCAGGCTCACTGAAAGCGAGCTGTGCTGGGGGACGTGGAGGGGCAATAGGGAAGAGATTTCCGAACATAGCAGGCATCAGCGTAATCGAGAGCAGGCGATGTTTCGCCCTCTCATTCCATGCTTGAATAAGGTTAACGTGCCAGTGATCCCAATCAGCATGAGTGAATAGCTGTGGCGTGTCAAGAATCCAGTCCCGCCATGCCCTCGATACTTGGGACACTCGAAGAATGCTCTTTGTGTCCCTTGGATCTCCTACGACAAGAAGGATGATATTGTGAAACACGTCGAAGGGAACGACGCTAATGGGGTCAAGCGCTGATTCATCATTATGAAGATAAGGGGACACTGGTGGATCAAGATGTTGGAGACCTTGGGCCCCACCCTCGGGGGTCAATTGGGTTTGACGGAGCCCACGGACAGTGTCCTGAGTTGTTTGAGAGTGAATATCTCCGCCGCGAGATTGAATAAGGTAACTAGGTCGGAACGGTATTAGCCTTCGGAGAACTGATGGGATGAGCCCTCCCTGAGCGGCAGGAGATGAACCCTTTGAAGAGCTGAAAAAAGACATCGGACCACTTCTTTGTGGAACGAGCGTCACCGAGATAAAGTATGGACGCAGTGGCTATTTGGCATAGAGCTGTTAGATTCCGTGCTATTCGATCCAGGGGGTAGCGCACGGGGCGGTTGGCTCAACGAAACAAACAGGACTGAGCACAACGTCACATCTGGTAACCACCTGCTCAATTATTCCCACAACCGAACCATCAACATGGGTCACTAGAAATCTCTCGCGAACGACGAAACCAGGAAAGAATTGGTCATTAACCATTGCTGTCCGTAACTATACATAGCACATGCTTCGAAATAGTCCCAACCATGCGTCATCAAGGCTGCAGCCAACGACTAGATTGCCAACTACTGGATTCACTGCTTCCCGTACTCTTATACTGCAGCAGGAAAAATGCATGTTATATATCAACTTCGTATCTAATGCGGTACTGACAGCATTTACTCCACCGATCGACGGCTGGTTAGTCCGACAGGTCCCAATATTCCGCGCCCTCTGTGTAATCCACCTTGAGGCGATCAAACATGAGAAGCGAGTTGACCACACTCATCCCCAGGTCAGGTTGAACCACCACATGATTGACATGACCCGAGAACCACTCGTATTCCTCGATACTGCAATGTGACAGAATGAGCGAGCGGAGGGGCTGGACGCGTTGCAGCACGTTGTTGATAGCAGCATCCTGTCGCAAATTGATGATGTCCTGTAAGAAGGCGAGGGGGAGGGGGAGGTCGTCTGGCCTTCCCTGACTAAGATTCATAGCCAGGGAAAGAGTGTGAAGCTCGGGCATGGGATAATCTCCCAAATCCTCAAAGTTTTCTGTTTGTAGTGACAACGTCGTGAGGAAGCTCTGGATAAATGGGAAGTTTCCATGAAGGAAGACATCCTCTAATAGAGGCGTTACCGGGATCTGAACAACAAGAGATAGAAGATGATTATATTTGTGAACCAGGATGAAAGTAGGTGGAAACTAACGAAGAATTCAAAGAGCTCCGAGATCAGCTCGCCATCGGTATCCCATAATCGCTCACGGGAACTAGTCAGAGATAACTTTCTAAGTTCAGGGGCCGTCACATGACGGAACCAGGAGGAAAGAAACGATTTGTGGGTGTCGATGCCTAAGTCAAGCACGCGAAGGCATGGTAGCTTGACTGGGGCAGTTATCCGGCTGTCGACTTCACACTGGGCGGTAATGCGAAGATATTCGAGTGAGATGCCCTGCAAGAGGACCGACTGCCATACCTCCCATTCACTGATGAAAGGTATATGGATGCATAGCTCGACAACGGTGGAGAGCATGCTTGCCGCGGAGAATTCAAAGGGCGGGCAGTAAAGAGTGAGCCGAGAGAGATGCGGGAACAGGGATGTAGTAGGTAGAGGGATCTCTAAGTCAAACAGTGACCTTCGCTGACCAATCTCGCTCGTCAATTGGGTGCGGAAACTACGATGGTGCATGGAGAACGGGAAAGCTCCTGGTTCGTCTACCTCGACGGGAGCTACACGAATATTCAATTCCTCGAGGTGAGTAGCCGCAAGCAGTGAGTCTGTCCATGTCATGAATCTCTTCAGCGAGGCGTAGTCGCATCTGATGAGATGGACCGATCGCCACCTGTGTGCAGTAGCGAGCAATCTGGGGTATTGATCTGGGGCGGTCATCGTTCGGAAATCGACAGAAGGCTGGTCCAGGCGACACGCCATCAGATCAAGTGGTAATATGGTCGGCATCCGGTCCATCCAAAGAGCCAACAATGCGCTGGACCATCCATACGGTACACAAGTCCAGAGCGCAGGAGTCCCGATGCAAGCCTCGCGGAATAGTCGGCAGGTGTGGGTGAGAGCAAGAAGCTGTGTGGGGACATGATACTCATCAATCGTATCTGGATCTAACTCACAGACGATGGCAAAGATAATAAGCAGAATCTCTGTAGGTAGAGGAGAATAGGGTGCAGGGGTTTTGGAGACAACGTTGGGCATTGCTTCTAATGGAATCGCAGGTCTCAAACTTAGACAAAGGCAGGAAGTGGGCACCAATGACTTATAAAGTTACAGTATGGCAGTGCTGAAATGCAGATGGTCACTTGATACTACCAGCACCCCACCAGCACCTACCAGCTGTGCAACCCTTGACAGGGACCACGAGGCTGACAGAAAGCACGTATTTTCCGAGGGAAATATTTGGTGTGATATTTACACACAGAACACATCCTTCGCCATCACACGTGGTAGTGGGATATTATTGGCTTTGGCTGTGCCTTACCGCCACCTTGGCCCTAGCGGCCAAACAACGCACCCTGGACGTCAACAGAGCCAAGTTTAGGCTCGAAAACATATTGCTCACCCCCCTGTCGGTCCAGCACTCCCAGTTCTCGTGGTGCACGCCCGTGTTCACGTATTTTTTTAGTGCCGTATATCTGGACACCATCTTGGCTCCACGATAGCCGTTCGTTGGCATGTCATATCCTGTTGACCAGTCTGGCTCAGATGCCCACCCGTCGCCGTTTCCGCACCACCAACAAGACTACGATGGCGCCGGCTACCAATCCAGGACCAGCATGGGCCCGGAGCAATCTGGCTCGCGCGCCGTGTCTTCCCAGTATCTCCCTGTAAATCATGGCGAAATGGAATATGACGATGACGATGAGGAGGACTTCTATGCTCGCCCACAAACCCCACCTCGGACCATTGACCAAAGACAACACCCCCAGCAACTCTTCACCCCCGCACCGTTCAACGGAACGCCAGCTGGTAGCGGTCAGATTAATCGTTCAAACACTCCTTCCCCGCCTCCTTTACTCGACCACTCTCATCTCCGCCCTGGCGCCCAGGCGTCACTTTTGTCCTATGAGCGCACTCTCGCACTCTACCGAGAGAACGCGAAAAAGACAAACCTCCCCGAAGTCCAATACGAATTCGCGGTATTCATGATCGACGCGGTCAAGAGCCTGCCCATCCCCACTCTCGCCACAGCGAACCAGCTAGAGATCGAAAAGGTCTCCGAGAAGCGCGAGGACATGATTCGAGAGGCGACAGGCCTCCTCAAGAAGCTAGCCGACCGGGGTCATCCAGACTCGCAGTACTTCCTCGCCGACTGCTACGCAAATGGCATTGGCACTGTCCGCGGGAGACAGGATTTTGACCGCGCGTATCCGCTATTTGTCCTCGCCGCAAAGCACGGGCACACTGACGCAGCTTATCGCTCCGGTACGTGTTGCGAGAACGGATGGGGCTGCCGTCGTGAGTCCAGCAAGGCCGTCCAGTTCTATCGCAAGGCCGGAGCGGCCTCGCATCCTGGCGCGATGTACCGTCTTGGGCTAGCAGAGCTCAACGGTGAACTTGGCCTCGCGAAGAGCCCTCGAGAGGGTGTCAAGTGGCTCAAGCGCTCAGCAGAACATGCTACTGCCGAGTTTCCACACGCGTTGCATGAGCTCGCGCTTTTGCACGAGCGTGGTGTTGACAATGTTCTCTTTGTCGATTACGAATACGCTGCCGAGCTACTTGCTCAGGCTGCTGAGCTGGGTTACGCACCAAGTGCCTACAAACTCGGCGAGTGCTACGAGTATGGGAAGATGGGCTGCCCTCAAGACCCAGCATTGTCAATACATTATTATGTGAGTTGACAACCAAATCACTCGAATCGTGATGATTACTTGTGCTAATAATACTTCTGATTTTCCTTGGCAGAATATTGCTGCTCAACAGAACCATCGAGATGCATGCTTTGCGCTCACTGCATGGTACCTTGTTGGTTCACCCGGCGTTCTCCCTCAATCAGACACAGAGGCGTATCTCTGGGCTAAGAAAGCTGCGGAACAAGGGCTACCTAAAGCGCAGTACGCGGTGGGATACTTCACTGAGGTTTGTACCTAATATCTCTCCTCGGCAAATCGTCGACCGAGTGGCTTCGGCCACATATTGGCTGTTGACGTATTTGTTTTTTTTTTGTGCCTCATCTTCGCTTTACATTTGGTTGCTGACCCCCCAATCTTTCTTTGCCTTTCTATCCACAGGTTGGTGTTGGTGCACCGCAATCATTACCAGAGTGAGTACTACCGCAGCCATCTATATAGACCGGCGAACTAATTTCCCCCTCCGGTATCTTACTGCCAGGGCGATCCAATGGTACAAGAAAGCCGCAGAAACGGGTGACAAACGTGCCATTCAGCGTCTCCGGACCCTTGCTCCGAATGCCCTTCCGCAAAACATTCGGTACCCAAAGACACCAGAGGCCGCTGTGGCTGGAGCTGATGATGACGGAGAGCCTTTGGATGACGGTCCCTCGCTCGGTGTCACCAAGGGTGTATCGGAATTGAGGAAGAAGGAAAAGGACAAGGACTGTGTCATTATGTGAAGAATGACGTTGCACACGGAATCGCTCGATTCAGTCTGCAATGGTGAGACAACGTCCCTCCTATCAATATCCTGGTTTCATTTTACTCATTTGCGTTGTCATTGTTGTGAAACCTAGTTGCCTTATGCCTGCGTAACTCACTGGTGTCCAGGCAACGCCTAATACCGTTCATATCCCCTAAACCTCGATATCGTCATCTTGACTAAAAGGACTTTGCATCACACACGCGCTTTCTCTTCTCTCTCGCGCTTCTGGCTTTCACGTTCACTAACTCATTCCCTCATATCACATATCACATCTCACGACCTGGTTGGCTGGACATTCTTTTTTTTATCACTCGCTCGACTGTATCTCTATAGATATCTGTTAAAGCTTTCCTTATAACGACTTGGACCCGTTTTTCTCCGCACCTTTCTTTAGTATCTCGCAAACTATCAGAGTAAGACATTCCAACTTTGGGAGGTTTGTACGATATCGAAAATTGATAAGATGCTAAACCGTTACTACACATTCACACCTAAAAGAGCACCTTCATCTCCTATCCAATTGCAAGTGGCTCCGATGACAGACGCAGAAATTCTTGTGGACTACGCGAAGCATGCGAGATGCTTATCCCCCATTCACCATCTTTGGCCTTGTGAGCAATGAGATCCAACACAAACTGCGGATAGCGATCCGAATCGGATAGTGAGATGTGGATTTCTTTCAACAACTCTGAACATTGGGCATTGACGATAACCTCATGCATGGCTATCTTGAACTGTTCAATATGCTTCGGCTTAGCTGCGGCCTGGAGCTCGTCGCTGGCAGGGTTCATGAAGAGATCAACGAGTTCATCTGGGAGCTTTTGGTCAAGAATAATGTGGAGATAAGTGAGAGATGGGAAATCGAGCAGAGCATTGGGGGGGACGAGGTAAGCAAATACCTGTAGGGCAGGTACGAATTGCTCGTCGGAGTTGTAAAGGTAGACCTCTACCTCCTGGAGGGAGGGGTGTCTGAGGGAAGCTAACAGCGGCGAGTTTCCCATAGGGGTCCACGGTTCGCCCGTTGACAACTCAAGGTGGAGTTTTCTCAACGAACGATAAGTGCGTAACACACTTCCGGACCCCTCCAGATTTCCGTAATTCACCGCTTTTGCATTTATTTCATCCCAGTGCTCCAAATGATCACGATCGTTCAGCACCGAGAGTAGGTCAAAGGAGCTACGTGCTTGACGGAGCTTGAGGTGAGATAGTGTAGGTTGATCGGTCTCAGGAAATGATTCCAAAGGAGGAATTAGGATACAGGAGATGTTTCTAAATGCGCTGAGGAGTTGAGTCGCACACGCGCTCGGCCCCTTGAAGTAGAATCGGATTATGGACGTGGAAAACGGTGCCTCCGCAAGGGCTGCATAGAATTCTTTGCTGAAAAGAGGTAACAGCATTTCGCGTTTGACTTGGTAAGGATACTCCTCCATGGAAAAGAGCTTAACGGATTGGACATTTTTGAATAGTGCGAGTGTTGCTCGGAAGCGAGTCCAACCTTGCACATTCGCAGGTGTGGCTTGCAAGTCCTCCCACAATGGAGCACCAAGGTACATGTGGTAGGTATGAAAGGAAATGGCTCTTGCCAAGGCTGCATATTTTGGACGAGCAAGGAAAAATTCAATGAAATCGATGAGACGCTCCCCATTGGAAGGCCTCGAAATAACTGCCACTGCGCGCCACAAATAGCGCATCGATAGCTCGTGGGAGAGGGCGGAGCAGAGCGAATGCGATTTGAGATCTTCCCAATCGAAGTGAGACACGATCTCGCTAGCCAGCTCAGGGGGAACAATTTCATGGAACGATCTGGTATTGGAAGGGATCAACTGAGAGGAGGCTACGGCCATGGTCGAGTTCAGCGCCACCCATGGAAGACGCGATGCGCTTCCGTTTCAGGAAATGGAGAATATGGCTGGCTTAACCTGCAGAGAGTGTTTGTACATGTAGAGACTGATCGGGCAGCACTTGTTTACTTGGTGCAGTGCCACCATTTAGCCTAGTATTGAATACAAAAACAGTGACCAGCGAGCTGTGAGGACACAGATACACCCCCCGGGGCAGCACCCATATGACCGTAGCTACCAGCGGAGAGATAAAAATTCATGTTCTCGCTTCCGCCAACCGTGCCAAGTGGTGACTTCCCATCCACTCTTTCCATTCCTACGAGCTGTAAACTGCAGCAAACCCACTTTACGATGCTCGTCAGCATCACCGATTGAGACACGCACTTCTCGTAACATTTCTGGGCACTGGTCGGGCGTGAGAGCCGCAAGTAAAGTGAGCTTGAGGCGGTCTATGATGTCAGGGGGTTGCGATATGTCAAATTTGGCATCATGTTCCGCTATTTTTCCAGTGAAAGATATAAATGGATCCTCAAAGCCTTGAAAGAGCGCAATGTGGATGGAGGTGAGAGCTGGGAAAGCGAGAAGGAATTTTGGAGGGATGAGGGAAGGAAAAACTTCCAGGTTAGGTATCGCCCCTGAAAAAGATGGGGAGTAGAAGAAAAGCTCCAGCTCTTGGAGAGAGGCATGCGCAAGTGAATTCAACGGTGATGGTTCCCACAGTAAGGGATAATTCTCGTTTATAAAGATTTTAGCGTGGACCTTCAGCAACGAGCGATACCTCCGTAGTGTATCGCCAAACATCTTCATCACAGGAAACAACAAAAGCTGGCTTGAGTGCGCGTCCCAATGCTCCAGACAAGGAAGATCTTCGAGCTCAAAGAGTTGGCTCATTGAGGCTCGCGTTCGGTGGAGGAGAGTGTGTGTATGATCAGGGAGTTCGGAAAATGATGAAAAGCCTGGGATTTCCACGAAAGATAAGTTTCGATACGCATTGAGGCACTCGATCGCGCGATCATTTGGCCCGAGGAAAGAAAAATCTGTCAACCAGGCGGCGAACGGGGCCCGAGCAATAACGGAATAAAATTCTTCGCTAAAAGGAGGCAACGATGCCCAGTCTCCGATTTGGTCAGGACCACCTTTATCTTCAAGCCGAAGACATTTCAGATTACTGAGAAAAGCCAGCATTTTTCGAAAACCTGCCCAGCCTTGGGCATAGGCAGCTCCAACCTGGGGACCCTCTCCTACCCAGTTTTGTGAGTGGAATGGAAGACGCATAATGTAGAGCGCCTTGATTTTCTTTGCATAAGCTGGTCGATGAAGGAAGAAATCGACAAAATCTGTCAGGCGCTGTCCGTTCATTGGTACCAGCGAGACCACGACTCGGCACCACAAGTAGGATATACACAACTCGTGGCAGAAGCTAGAGCAGAGCGAATACGATTTCACATCCCCCAGAGAAAGGTGAGAGATGACCTCACTAGCCAATTCCGGGGGGAAGCCACCATGAAACGATTGGGTATCTGAAGGGGTTGGGTGGCTCGAGTCAGAGGATTGTTGGGGCATTACAACGTTCTGCGACATCCTGCGTGTGGATATAGCATCAAATGCCGTGACAGCAATAGGGGTCGGCGGCCAGTAAGTATTTGCGCTAGGTGATCGCACAACGCTTGATTTGCCGCAATGGTCCCCACCAGAACGAAGTGGGAGGGTGTTATTGTGAATCCATTCAATTCTGTAAGCTTTTTTCACATTGCGAGTCACAACTTAGGAGCATGTTGTCTACGGCGCTTAAATTCTGTCTCCTTATGCCTCCATATTTTCGTGTTCAACTCCATGTAGCAAAAACATGAATATGTGGCCGCTGGTCTCTTCTATTACCACCCACGAATTAACCTAAATAATAGCACTGTTTACGTACACTGTCACGCCTTCATGCTCTGAGTTCTTCCTTCTGCGTGATCAACGCTCAATGTGATGCTGAAAAGGCTCAACCCCAGGAATCATGTAAATTCCTTCAAGTGACTTGCTACAATGACTTAATCTATTCAGGATTATGATGATGACGAGAGAGCAGCGACGGGATTAACCCCAATGCCGGAATAGCTATAGCTACCAGCAGATAAGCAGGGTTTCATGATCGCGAGTCCGCTCACCATACGAAATAGTTACTTCCCATTTGCTCTCTCCAAACTTGCGAGCAGTGAACTGTAACGCGAGCAGTTTCCCGTCTTCATGCGTCTCACAAAGCGAGATACGGACTTCGCTCAACACCTGTGAGTGTTGCCCAGACACGAGAGCTGTGTGTAGGGCGGCCTTGATATGCTCAATGAGATTCGGAGCGAGCGCAATTTGGTACCTGCTGCCTTGAATCCTTTCGCTCCCTACATATGAGAAAACTCTGTGATTAAAGTTATGATCGAGGGTGATGTGGATGAAGGTGAGGGATGGGAAAGTGGACAGGGCATTCGGTGGGATGAGGTAGGAAATGACACTGGAGGTGAGTTCAGTCTTTGTCATCATCGGGGAAATGAAGAAGCGGATCTCAAGCTCCTGAAGCAATGGGTGTGAGAGGAAGGTCAATGGGTTGAAGCCATCCCCTAAGGGGTGGTTTCCAACCATGAATATCCTCACATATAGCTTTCGTAACGAACGATAACTTTGCAGTAAATCACCAAACTCCAGTACTGACACGGAAGTCAACGATGACAGTCTGCCCCCTTCTTCCAAATGCTCCAGATAGCCACGATCCTCGAGTGTGGATAATAGCTTTGGGGAGGCGCAGGCTCGGCGGAGGCGGGAAAGCGTGCGATGAGGGAGCTCGTAAAATGAGGATAGGTAAGGTATGTCGATAGAGGACACATTATCGAATACATGCAGCAGATCTACAGCGGTATCGGTGGGCCCATAGAAGGATAAATGTGTGACCCGAGCAGCGAACGGGGCCTGAGCGAGAGCAGAGTAGAACTCTTTGCTAAAGGGTGGTGGCGACAGCCAGTCATGGTCCAGAGATGGATTGTATAGACTTGGAGCAAGGTGCAGACGCGTCAGGTTTTTGAGAAGCGCGAGCATTTCTTGGAAACGATCCCAGTCTTCACCATCAGGTCCAGCATGCTGACCGTCTGGCAATAGGATGGGTCGACCAGACGAAGATATTTCGATGCAAAAGGCGTTGATCGTTGCTGCATAGGACGAATGAGCAAGTATAAACTCCACGAAATCGGCTAGGCGATTTCGATCCCTCGGCGTTAATGTAATCTTGACTCGCCGCCAAAGATAGCGCACAGATAGCGCCCGCGAGACGCGAGAGCAGAGGGAATACGATCTCAAGTCCTCCTGAGCAAAGTGAAAGACGACTTCACTGGCCAGCTCGGTGGGGAGAACATCTTGGAACGATTGAGTGTGTGAAGCAAGAGCGCTCAAGTCAGAGTATTGTTGGGCCATAGCAAAGCTTCGTGGTGGCTAATGCAAGCACTCTCGACCTTGATGTGCGTGTGTTGCAGGAGTGTCCTGACTCAAATGGCAGCGAGGTTGATGGGGTCGAATGGTTCTTGTCTCTGCAAATCCTTCCCAAATCGAGGGCCTGGTAAATTTTTTCACACGCTGAACAATGTGCGACATCGTGGCACATAAATTCCCTTGATACCTCCCTCTTCGTTGCACGACCGTGTGCAGAGAGACCGCACAAACGGGGCCTCCTGGGTATCCATGGGCGTTTCTCCACTTATTACTCATACATCCAGCTGATGTGCGTGAGGTATGTATCCGTCGGATACATACCTCACGCACTCTTGTTCTCCGCATTGGTTTCGTATGGCCCGTTGATTCGATAGCCACAAAACTTGACAAACTACAGCAAACCCACTAGCTTCCCTCCGAACCATGACGATACCTCCATTTCCTCAATTGTGGACAGTAGGTCATCAAGACGGTCTCCCCGCTTCGCTCGAAACTACCTTGCTTCATTCGTATCATATACTGTGCCCGCTCTTCACTAAGATCGATCCCACATACGCATTTTGCTGCTCAGCTCAATTTCGTAAGTGACACCAGACCCCCGCCCTACGTTGGCACCCTGTTGGCGGATCCAGACGCTCTGGTCAGGTATCCCGATACAAGATTGCTACATTTGGCCGTTTTCGGGAAAGATGCTATCCTCGCCATTGGTATCTTCTGTCAACCTGCTGGCTCCCGAGTATTGCACCCTGTAAGGCGATACCGTATGCTATAACCTGACCGATTGACCTGTGGGCGGGACCATAATCTTCTGTATTGGTGATAATACTCATGACAAGGGAGGAGTGCTGGGGTAGGTGCATCCCTGGAGCAATGCCGATACGGTTGCGGCTACCAACGAAGAGATAAGGTGTTAAACTCTCGAGTACACTCACCGCACCAAACCGTAATGCCCCACTGGCCAGCTCCGTCCTTGCGAGCGGTAAACTGCGACGCAACGACTTTACCGCACTCATCTACTTCACCCAACGAGATGCGAACCTCCTTCAACATCTTTGGGCAAGGTCCAGACACGAGAGTCTCGCGCAAGGCAAGCTTGATGTCTTCAACGAGGGCCGGCGCGAGTGCGACCTCATAAGTATCGTCTCGCCCCTGTTTGTTGCCCACAAAAGAAAGAAATTTTTGGGAGAAGCTTTGATGGAGTGTAATGTGAACGGAAGTGAGAGATGGGAGGGAGAGCAGGTCATTCAGAGGAATTAGGGAGGGAACGATCTCTGGCCTGAAATCGGTCCTGAACCAGGGAGGGATGAAGAGTTTAGTCTCCAACTTTTGGAGGGATGGGTGGGAGAGGAGTCTTAGGGGATTGATGTTGCCAGTCAAGGGATAACCTTCCTTCATCATGATGTTTAGGTGCAGTTTCTGCAGCGAGTGATGACCCCGCAGCATATCACCAAACCGTTTTAGTTCAATGGATTTCAATCCTACAATAGAGCCTTCTTCTAAATGCTCTAGGCAACCACGGCCCTCGAGGGTAGAGAGCAGCTTCATGGAAGCGCACACTCGCCGGAGATGAGAGAGTGTGTGGTCAGGGAGGTGAGAAAATGACAATAAATCGGGGATTTCGATCGAAGAAACATTTCTAAATGCGCGCAGGAGCTCGATTGCAGGACCACTGGGACCGATGAAGGAGAATTCAGTCAACCAGGCTGCGAATGGAGCTTGAGCGAGAGCAGCATAGAATTCTTTGCTAAATGGGGGTAGCGACAACCAGGCTTTGTCTTTAGTAGTATCAATCATGCTTGGTACAAGGTGAAGGCATTGGAGATTTTTGAGAAGGGCGAGGCTTTCTCGGAAACGAGCCCATCCTTGCTGTGGATCAGCCTGCCGACCGCCATGCCACCAGCCTTCTGGGGGAGATATACCCCATGTGATGCATATTTCCCTGATTGCCGCAGCACATGCTGGACTGGCAAGGAAAAATCTGATGAAGTCAGTCAGACGACGCCCATCCTTTTGCATCAGCTGAATCCTGACTCGACGCCATAAATAGGGAACTGATAGCTCATGAGAGGCCTTAGAGCAGAGCGCAAAAGACTTCAAGTCCTTTCGCGACAGGCGACAGATAATCTCGCTGACCAGCTCATATGGGAGAATATCCGGAAATGAGTGGATATGCGACGCGAGATCGCTTGACTTGGAGGGTCGTTGCCCCATAGTCAAGGTCTTGTAAATGAGAGATCAGTTACACCGTGCCCCCTCCCCTGGGACCAGATGCAATACTGGGGTGTTTTGCCTTAGGCTGGCTCAAAGGCAGCAGCCTGAGAGCGCAGGCTCCTTCGTGCAACTCTTGTTTGGCTGCATTGGTCTCACTAAAAATAGAGCGTATATATTTATTCTTCCTCCTCAAACCTACAGTAATTTCCGTTTGCTCCCTACAGCCGGGGGTGGTACGTGTCTCTTGTATAGACGCGGAGTGGGCAGGACTAAATAGCTGCTCTACTAGTCAACTTCTTTGGATTTTTCTCCTTAACCTACGTAGTACCGGTACCTACGAGCACTACGACACAAGTATGAAGCAACCGATACAGATACATAAAGTGAGGATGGAAAGGGGTTCAGGAGATGGAAACAATAGGAGGGTACAGCACGGTTGAAAGTGTGTAAGGTAATGACAACTCCCTGAACATGAGGAATAGGGAAGGGAATGATTTGTAATAATAAAAGAAAATGAAAGAAATGTTTTCAGGCTGAAAACAGCACAATGACAGATAGGAGGTGAAAAGAAAACAAATGTCCAAGGAACACAATGATCGAGCCAAGGTATGAAACCCAGAAATCGCGGGGTATCTGACAAGAAATTTCACAAGATTGATGACAAGTTAGGTGGTTGAAGAGCTTGGCGCGGCAGTAGTGGACGAAGTGGTTGCTGGTCCGGCTACTGGGGAAGACGTGGTAGTAGTCGAAGGCGCAGCGTCTGAGGTTGAGGACTTGGTAGTAGAGCTGGACTGGGAAGTAGTCTAAAGGCGGTGTCAGTTACCAATAGATGACACGCTGCAGCCCAGGGTAGCACTTACCGTATCTGCCGAGAGGACGGAACCCACTGAGAGTATACTCACGCTCGCGACAGAAGCTGTAGAGCTCTGCGACTGGGTCGATGCCCCAGATAACGAGGTTGCCTCATGGATGATTGAGCTGATCACGCTGGGTATGGTGCTCGAAAGCCCCAAGAGATCGAGGGTGTACGACGTCGGTACACTGAGAGATAAACGACGATGAGCAGAGCGCTTCGAATTCCAGTATTTGATGACTTACGAGGACTCGGTGTACTGCAGCCAAGGAACGGTGTAACCTCCTCCAACGCTTGACGTGATCGCATTCGCAATATCAAGCTCCCCAGCAGCAATGATAGGTAAGGTTGCAATAGCACCTTGGGTCAGGATCGCTTGGAAGTTTCCACTGTTGGCAGTTCCCTTTGGAGGCACAACAAAGCTTGAGAAAGCTTGGTCAAAGTGGGCATAGATCTGCCCGTTCAGCCCAGAGTCATTCTGGATGAACTCAATGTTAAGCTCAGCATCTGTGATTGATCCCAGATAGTCAGATCATCGTTAGAATCAAATTATAGCGTTGGCTTACCAAGTGGATTATAAGCGTCGAAATTGAGGGTCACGGTGTTATCCGTCAGGGTATCGAGAGTGATGAAGACGTTGATCTGAGTGACGAGGCGTGCTCCAATACCAGTGAGTGAGCTGCTCAAGCTGACGCCTTCGAACGCTGGGATGAGGGAAGCATATGGCGAGCTTTGGGCGTCACCCTTGGCAGTAATGGGGATAGCAGCTGTGCTCTGCAAGTATTGGGTAAGAATATCCTGCGCCGTAGAGTCGTTCGCGTTGGTAGGCTCGTAGCGGAACTCAGCAGGGTAATCGTGAGTGCCGGGTAATAGGTCAAACGACTGCAAATTAAGAAATCAGACACCACACTTCGTTTTGAGGAATTTAGCAAATTGCTCACAGTTAGTACAGTACGACCAACATAAACATCCTTGTAGTACACGGCCAGCTCCGCATCATTGGTGAGGAGGGAGATGTTGGAAGGATTGGTAAGTGTTGCTGTAAGAGGTGCGAGGATGTATGCGCCATTGCCACCGCTACCAGTGATGCTGACGTTCGAGATGGTCGCCTTTCCATCGAACTGCTCAATACCAGCAATTGCTGTGGTCACGTTGAATGGAATGCCTGAGATTGGAACGTTCCCAATCGCAGTCTTCGCGGTGAGGGCAACGGTGCCGTCAAGCTCTGGCTCGATACCTGGGCCATCAGTTACCGCGGCAAGCATGGCAGCGAAGTATTGGTCGTTAACAGCCGTAAGAGGGACGTTTTTGAACGTCAATTCGAGGGAGGCCAGATTGCCCGTGGATGTTTCCGAGTTGACGTTTTGTGAGGGTACATCAAGCTACCAAACCGAGATATGGACATTATCAGCATGTCATCTCGAGACAGAAGAAAAAAAAACCCGAACCGTGGCAACGGCGACTCCCGATAGACCAAGCGTAATGTTAGCAGCAGTTGTGAGTGGAGTGAGCGAGAAACCGAAGGGGTTCTTGAAGGTAGCCACAGTATCTTCTGTGGAAGCGAGAGGCGCCCAAGTTTCAGACGCTTGGTCCATCACCAGCTCGAGGTCAAGGAGATTGAGCGAGTAGATGATCTAGGGCTGCTATCAGACATGATGCTTGATTCCTGATTGGAAAGCTACAAACCTGGTAAACGTGGCCCGGGAGGATGACGCTGAGAGACAAAGTCTTGAATGCCGTGGACCTGAGGTAATGCTCAATTTAGGCATCTATCACGAGTGGGGAGAAAATTCTCGCTTACAACCATGTAACGGGACTGCTTTGAGCACCATCCACGTAATCACCCTTGACAGTGAGAGTCTGCAACAACAGGAGAGTTGAGAAACTGATCAAGGTACGGGCGATGGATGGAAATTACCGTATTATCACCCGCCAAATAGCGCGAGAAAAGGTCGCCGATGACTGCCAAATCGGACGATGACGATTGTGGGATGAGGCGCCCTGAGAGGTGCTCGGTGACTGTGGCCAAGGGCAGGAGCACAAGCCCATCAGCCGTGAGAGGTCCTAGCTCCACATTGTTGTAGTATGCGATGAAGCCAACAGTTCTGTAAATATTTCAGTGAGTATTGGCTACATTTGGAATTCCAGCTTTGACAAACCCAAGGGTGATGCCTAGATTCGATGGGGATGGAATCATCGAATCAGTGGAGATAGTAATGCCACCGGCAGGATCATCTGAAGGCTATTAGAACGAAGGGCCAATTAGGGTCTCCTCAGGGTATATTGACAAGCGAGCGTACCAAGTTGAAGTTACTGATCGTGACTCCAGGCAGGTTGTTGAAGCCCAACAGGGAGACGTCCTTGCTCAGCGACACGCCATCGAACTGGATATTGAGTGCCGTGACCCGAACGGTGGAAGAGCTGATTGTCCACGTGAAGTTGCTGTTGTGCAGCAGATACTCCGCGAATGACGTAAAGCTATCAAGAGCGGCCGAGGTCAGAGAGCCGAAAGCGTGCGCGGTTCGTTCGCAACATACCTTGACTGGTCGGTGATCGTGAGGGTACCAGTGGTCTGAAGGTTCGGAATACCAGAGTTCGCAGCAGCGCAAAGGCTATCGGCCAATTTGATTGTCGCAATCTTCTGACCGTCCCAAGTAACAGTTACAGGGTCGAGGAACTCGATCAAAGCATCCAAGGGGCCTGTGTTCAACAGCTGGCCACTCAGCGCCAAGTCGAAACCGTCGTCGTTGACATTGCTAGGGGGTTAAGATGAGTAGACAGAACTCACTCTGGAGCTAGGAAGAACATACGTAATGTTTGCCTCAGAGAAAGTTAGCGTGGCATTGTTCACGAGTGTTTGGACGATGGGGGGTGCAACGACAGTAATCAGATACAACGCCGTGTAATCGGTCTGGATATTGTGTGAGCGAAGAGTGAACACTGATAGTAGCAACAAGGAACTCACATTCGCCGGTACTCCAGTTTGAGTGAAGTGGAGCGGGACAGTGACTGTAAAAGGATCAATAGCACAAGCGCATCAGCAAAAATATTGTCTAAAACCGGTCCCACTTACTGTCGTCAAGCTTGACGGTACTTGTGACATCTAAAGTCGCTGTCAGACCCTTGAGGGTATTCAGAATCGCGCCATCGACATCGAATTGCTGTCCGCTGCTGCACCCATCCGATGTACTGTTCAGAGGGGTGGCAGTAATCGGAGGATGGAAATTCGGGTTGGAGAGTACAATCTCAAACAACTCTGGCAGAGGTCCGAGATCCGTGTTAGTCTCAGCAGCTAAAATATCTATTAGTATATCAGTGCTATCGAGGGCTAGTCGCTAAGACACACCAAGCTGGGCCAGAACCTGAATAATATGGACTGGATCAATATCGAAGTCGAGAGGGTAGTAAGGGCTGGTGGTGTTTTTGTATCCAGTAGCAACGAATTCTGGTGAGAGGTGAGCCTGATTGATGACACCAAGGTACAGTCCGTTGTGGGTCGCATTGGCGATGAGTGACTCCAATGTGATAGTGACGCCGAAAGGATTGTCGAGCACGAAGTTGGCTTGAGCAATCCCGCCGTTGGTCGCAATATTGGCGGGGAACTCGATATCTGAGTGATGGCAAAGATCAAGAAAGTTTCGCGGAAGACGTGAATGCTACACACTTGCAGAACCAACGAGGCTTTCCTTCATGCCTGGCAACACGACGCTGAGAGTCAAAGTCTCGAAGGCGGTAGATCTGGAGAAAGAGATTCAGCGCCGGGAGATTTGCCGCAGAGAAAATGGGACTACTCACAACCAGGTGACTTTAGTTTTGCCGTCGGGTTCCACATAGTCGCCCTTGACTATAATGACGGAAGTCAACGACTCTTTGATGATACGAGGCTTGGAGCCTGTATGACGAACCTTGTAGTGTAGCATTGATCCCAGAAATGTAATTGGAGAATAGATTGCCAACAGTCTGCTCATTTCCAGAGCTTGGTTGCTCGATATGACCACTGAGCGGCTCCGATGTAGTGGATAGCGGGAGTAGGTCGAGATTGTTCCCGGAGATCGCTGCAAAGTCCGAGGTGAGCGGATAGAGACAATGAGTAAATTCTGTGCAACATACGTCCAAGGTCCACTGAGTCGTAGTAAGCCTAGTTTTGGATAGGTTAGTAACATCAACCAATCTTCCAAGCTAGTTCCCACCTGGAATGCGACGGTACCCTGATGACAAAAAAAAGGTCAGCGGGGACAATATGGCTAGTAAATACTGAAGCGTACCAAATCCAGACCAAGATTTGAAGGTGAGGGAATAAGTGAATCGACCGAGTACAACAGTCCAGCTGAATTCGTTGAGAACAATTAGCTTAATGGTTCAAAGGTACAGTGCCCGTATACGCACGTGTAGAGTCGTCTCCAGGCTATGGGATGAAAGATTAGCACTTGGTTTGTCCCACACAAAATCGCAGCCAGAGCTCACCAGCTGGAAGTTGGAGATCGTCACTCCAGGAAGTCCATTCAAGCCCTCGAATGTCACCTGCTTCGATAGCTGCACATCGAGGAAGTCGAAGCCCAACGCACTGACAGTGACGTTGTTGCTGTGAATCGTCCACGTGAAGCTTGGGTTATGTAAGAGATACTCGGCGAAGGAGGTAAAGCTGAAGATCCCAATATCAGCTCGCAGCACTAAAGAATAGCAGAGGCTCAGAACAACTCACCCATTTTGGTTGGTGATTGTCAACGAGCCACTGGTTTGGAGATCAGGCACTCCAGTGTTGGCGGCATAGCAAATAGGAGGGATGGTGATCGTCGCAATATCAGTGCCATCGAATTGGACCGTCAATGGGACAGGGAACGAGATGTAGGCGTCGAGTGGCCCAGCATTCAACAGCGAACCAGCTAGGGAAAGAGCGAAACCGTTGTTGGTAATGGAGCTGATATTAGCCTGGCTGAAGGTTAGGCTGGCGTTGTTCACAAGCGTCTGGACAATCGGTGGGGCAACAGCTCCGATCAGGTACAGGGCGGTGGAGTCAGTCTAAAGATGATGGTCAGGAAGGCAGCCCGTGACACTGATTGAGACATTTGGAGAGGTCCACATACGATCGCTGGGACGTGGTTCTGAGCAAATGATAGCGTTACGCCATAGTCATCAAGATGCAACGAAGAGGTAACATCAAGGTTGATGTACAAGTTCTTCAGAGCAGCCAAGATAGCACCATCCACGTCGAATTGTTGTCCACTACAGAATAAGATTAGCACCATTGAGGCACTACTGAGACGGTCGCTACTAACCTGGAGCACTTCACTGTGCTGTCAGCCTTAGAAATCACGGTCGTCTTGTAATTCGGGTTTGCAATCACGATCCCAAACAGCTCGATCAATGGGCCAAGGTCGACCTTGTTAATTGTGGCCTGCGCGTACAACAGCTCGATGATAGTGAGGGGGTCGGTGTTGAAGCCGATCGCAATCGATGGCGAAGTGATAGTGGAGTGGCCAGAAGCACTGATGGGAGACGAGAACTTGTCGTTGATGGTGGCAACGAGTAAAGTTGCTGAGCCAGTGTTGTAGGTTGCGTTTGCAACGACCTTAGACGAGTGAGAGGAACGGTGAGGCTCAATGAGTATAAACAGATATGGGTGCTACGTACCGTATTCAGGTTGATTGATGCGGTGAAGGGATTGGCTAGCCCAAACGTCGTGGTAGCCTTCTTAGTGTTCGCCACATCTGGAGGGAACTCAATATCTACGAGGCAGTTTTGTATAAGCTACACGCGCAATTTGGGATAGTGGTGACGCGTACTGGTCTGTGTGATGAGGGTTGCGTTGATTGCCGGGATGACCGCAGACAACTATGAGAATTGAAGTAAGCAGCAGCTCGCCTCAAGCCAAAACCAATCATCTTTACCGCAATTGACTCAAGAGCTGGTTGAAGCGAAGCAATGTTTGTCGTCGACTTCTGGCCCTCAATGGCTATGTCAGGAGTCGGTTAGTCAGGCACCAAGGGTATCGGCCTAAATGTACGCACCAATCGTGGTGTCGATACCAGAAATGTAATTCTCGAGAAGCACGGTTCCAGAAGCAGTGGCCGCACCACCGGAAGGCTCATATCGGACCTCTGCAAAAGACCAGAGAAGTGAGCCATCAGACAAATATCATTGGAGCATGAGTGACTCACGAGTAGGGTACTCGGCAGAGCCTGGAACAATATATGCGTCCGTCTGTCACAGATCGTGTTCGGTCGTTGTCAATAGCAAGTCAAGAATAGTTTCCACACGAAATAAGCAATGATTGGGTACCACGTACGATGATTGCTGAGCCGATGACTTCGTTCTGGAAACCAACACCAAAGGCTACTGTTCCAGTACCAATCGAGATATTGCTTGGATTATAGATGGTCGCATCCGTGTTGATCTGCAAATAGCTCGAGTAGCCGTGGTACACATCCAGATTCGACACGTTGGTAGGCCGAGCCTTCAGGCCCTGAAGGCCAGCAATGTTTGTTTTTACGTCGTACGCAATGTCCGAGATAGTGACCTGACCAATAGCGATGTTCGTTTGCGCAGTAGCTTTGCCATACAGACCGATGGTCTGCTCCGCCGTGTCCGTTGTAGCCTCCAAGAACGACGCGAACTGGCTGTGCTTGTCACCGTAGGAGGTCAGCGGGATACCACTGAATGTAAGATCAATGATGCGCGCGGAGACGTCGGTTGTGGTGGCGATGGTCCCAAGAGGTAGGTGCGCAATATCCACACCACCAGAGCTGAGGACGATGTCGGACGTGAGGGCCGTGACATCAATCGGGAATGCGAAGGGGAGATAGAACTTCGCGAGGGTAGAGCGTGTAGCACTAGATGGGGTCCAACCGTTGCTTTGCGTGAAGTTGAGCTCGAGATCCTCGAGGGTAATGGACTGGATAACCTGCAAGTTTGAGGGAGCTGGTAGGAGCACAGGAATCCTAGAGAAACAGACATGTTAGGAACTGCGCATTTCCATTGTGCAGGCTTGATGAAGATTAGTACTTACGAAAGGGTCTTGATACCAGCGATGAGCCAGGTGGGACCGTTCGCGCCATTTGCAGAGTCACCATTGACAGTCAGGTTGGACTCAACACCATGAACGTCTACACCATCGAATGTAGGTTAGCGCCGGCCCAACTATACATACTTCCGACTGCTCAATATACTTACAATTGGTGAAGATCGTGCCCATATCCGTCAGCCCTTGCGCCGACCCGTTTTGAGGGACGAGCCTTCCAGTCAACGGCAGGTTCGTATTGCCTAGCGGGTTCAGCGTAAAGGCACTTGCACTACCCGCAGGTCCAATATAGGTAGTATGGAAGTAGTTCACGAAGCCAATTTCGCTCAGGCTGACGCCGACCTGGCTGGGATTTGTCACCGTGGTCTGCAGAGTGAGCGTGATACCACCAGCAGGATCATTTGCGGGGAGGTCAAAGGAGTCGATGACAACACCGTTCTTGAGACCATTGAGACCTTTGAGGGAGACGGTCTTGTTGTAGTTGATCGTAGGCACGTCGATTCCGAGGGCTGAGACGCTGAGGTTTTGCCCGACAATGGTCCATTCAAAGGTCTCGTTTGTGATCAAAACTTTGCTGAATGCAGTGAGAGAGTCCACGTCGCTGACAGCGAAGGATGCCGAGACATCCAGAGTAGCCCCAACATCGCCAGCTGGAGAACAGGAGAGCAAGCAAGCATGGTCGTGCACACATGTGTGTCAGCGACTATTCCAAAACAAAAGAAACGGGAAATAACATACTAAGGGAGACATTAGGCATGGAAAGTGAACCGAGCTTATTACCCTCCCAGTGCACCTCCAATCCAAGAGGGAACGAGATGACCGCATCGACTGTTGTAGAGAAAGAGAAATGTAATTGTCAGTCGCCGGAATATCAAGAAAGAAGACCTGGTAACGTAAAGCAGCACCAATCACTTACAAGGTCCAGCATTTGTGATCGAGCCAGTGAGGGAAACATCAAAGCTTTCCTGCTGTGCGTTCGAGATCAAGACAGTATTGAAGCCGAGGTCACTCTGGTCCACAAGCTTTTGCACGATTGGGTGCGCGAGGTACGGCAGCAAGAGGTTGAGCGAGGAGTCGGTCGCGACAGGGACGCCCTTCTGAGTGTACGTAAGGGTGGTGACATATCCGCCGATGTCAATGTCCGAGACAAGCTCAAGATCCGAGGTGAGATACGCGAAGGCCTTGTCCGTGAAGCTGGGCAAGTTGAAGCCAGTGTAGATGTTATCACGCTTCCCCATCTTGGCCCCAGCGCCGAGAGAGGGTTCGAGAGCGAGAAGCTCATAGTCGCCTGGCACGCCAAACACGGTGTCTTCCTCAGCATCAGATGCAGTGATGGATCGCTTGCGCGTGGGGATAGTAGCGTTCGTCGTCGTGTTCACCGCAGTGATGTACGAGTATCCACCAATCTGCATGATACCATCGAGCTGCTCGGTATCTTCACCCGCCAGAGTCGCCAGCACTCTCGTGACAGTAAAGAGGGCCTCGGGGTCCAGATTCTGGTTCAGCTGCAGTGTCGGGCTCGAGGTGGTGCTCTTGCCTGGATTGTTGAAGTTCGTGGTCTGGAACACTGTTCCGAGTGTGATGCCGAACGCCGATACAGTGCTGTTCACGCTAAGTACGGAGAACGCGGCTGTAAAGGGATTCTCGATGGACACGGTGACATCCGAGATGTTGTTCACCCAACCGGTGGTGGGGAGCACCTCGAGCTTGGTCGAGTTGATGATCTTGGTAGCGAGACCAGGGAGGGTGGTGTTCACTGAGAGACTCTCGAAAGCGAGGAGCAAGCTCTCAAGTTGAGTACTTCCAGAGAAGCCACTGATCGTCAACGGCGTGTCGATGCCGTTCAAGAACTGGTTCAGTGTCGCAACACCCTCCGCGTTCGCGTTAGGCGTGAAGTTGGAGCTGACGGACAGGGTATTCGTACCCTCGACAAGCAGGAGGTTGGGCAGCAGTGTGGTGCCGACTGCACTCCCGTTATTGAAGAGGTCGAGGTACAGGTCACCAACAGCGAGGTTGAGGTTCGCCGGGTTGTACATCGACACAGTGATGTCAATCGCAATGTAGTCAGATGTCCCACCAACAACATCAACAGAGTTGATCGTCGTCGGCTTGGTGTTGAGCGAGTTGAGGCCCTGAAGTGAGGTCGAGACGTTAAAGTCGATTGGGTTGAGCGTGAGCGTTCCGATGGAGAGCTCCGTCACAGCTTGGGCAAAGCCGACGAGCTGGAAGTCGGAGGTCGCATCGACGGTCAATCCGCGAGTATACTGCTCGAAGCCGGCATGCTGGTCGGGGAGCACAGTCAATGAAGAGTTGTTGATGGTGATGAAGACGGGACCAGAGATGTTGTTGCTCGAGTAAGTCTGGATGTTGGAACTCGCAGCTCCATCAGGCTAAGAAAAAGAATACACGAAGTTGAGTGGTTAGAGACCATGCAAAGAACCAGAGCCTGTTGAGATTTACCGTGCTCAGGTTCGCAAGGGGAGTGTTATTCTGGTAGATAGTGAACGAGTTTTGGATGTGGCTGATGTTCACAGAGAACCCGAACGGCAGGACTGGGAAGGTAACGATACATTATTAGCAACTATCATCCATCCACACATCCAAGAGTGAGGGAAACTTACCCAACTCGGCAGTAACATTGCTACTGCTCGTAATCGGGGCCCACTCGTTGGCATCCGCGCCCACAAAGCTCAAGTTCAAATAGCCAATATCAATGCTCCTAATTGGGTTAATCGGTTGAGGCGGGAGCAAGGGAACCGTCAAGTTGAGCGCCTGCACGCCCTTGGTGAGCCAGCTGATCGTCTCGCCTGTCCCGCTCTGGCGCGTATACAGACCCTGCGCCGCCACGGGCGTCGAGAGCGAGGAGATGTATCGCGAGAAGAGGTAGCCGAGCTTCTCGAGTGCGTCAGCGTCGCCGGTGTGTGGTACGAGTGTGCCGTTGAGCGTCACGGATGTCGGGCCCTCGGCCTTGGAGAGAAGCGAGGTGTCGGTACTTGTGCCGGTGCCGAGATAGACACCGTCGTAAGTCAGATTGAAACCGACGTCGCCGAGCTGGATGTCGAAGGGACTATTGGATAGTAAGGGAGAAGAGTCAGGAAATGCGAACTAGCTGAAATAAGGAAAAACACTGACCTGGGGTTGTCGAGCTCCGTGGTGGCGCTGAACTCGATGCCACCACCATTGGGAGCATCGCCGGGCAAGAGGAAGTTGGTCAACTTGACATTATTCAAGAACGAGTTGATGCCTGCAAAGAACAGCGCGCAGAAAAGTATTAGTCGTTGCTCGCATACTACAAGAAAGAGACAGCGTACCAGGCACTTTCACATCCGTGTTCATGCTCAAGCCCCGCACAACAGGGAACTTGAGCGCATTCACACGAATGCTCTCCGTCTTGAGACGCCACGTGAACTCATCCTGCGTGATGAGCGCCTGCGTAAACTCGCCAAACAGCTCTTCGTCCTCAATATTGAACGTGATCGTCTGGTTAACGCGCGCAAGCCCGCTCGCGTGGATAGGCTGCAACGAGACAGTCCCGACTTTTGTCTCGGTCTCGTTCAGGTCCGCGAGCGCGCCTTGCACCCAGAAGATGTGCACGGGTTGCTGGAAGTAGAGCGTTGCGGGGATGTGGCCTGTTTACGAGACGGAGTGTGGGGTAGGTTCGTTGTGGGGTGGCGTGGTACAAGGAGTCATGACGCCGAGCAGTGGAAAAGCAACACCCAGCCGAAGACCGCCAACGAAGCGAAAGTTGACAAGGGCCGGCAGCAAGGACAGGAGAAGGCATGGGTGGATCAAAATCCAGGAGGATGAACAACGTTCGTAGCGGCGCCCGGGCGGGCGAACCAGCCAAGCCACGGCGTCGTCGAGTCAAAACCACCATATGAGTGATCACCCACACACCCACCCAAGAGAGGAAAAAAAAAAAGTAATAATGAAAGCAAAAATGAAGAGACGATATTTTCCCGACGATCGCCGGCCGCCCATCCATCCATTAGAGTTTCGTCGAAGGACACATCCGTATCCCAGCAACCATGCGAAGTGGAGAGGCGACGCGAAATGAACGTTCCGCCAGGAGATGTGATGATGATGCGTGGTTAAATTCGCGGCGAAAGTCAAACATTGATTGGCGGGCGCACGACCAGTGCCCACATGGAATGGGCAGAGGGATCAGTCGAAACGGCGGGGCGGACAGCGTGTCCGTGGAAAGGGACGTAAAGGTGAGAGGTGGGGGGGAGCAGGCGCAAAAATCGGCGAAATACACAGAGTATGATTGCATGTGGAAAAATGAAACAGAGATTCGCATCGGAAACAATCAGCAAAAAAAAGCTAGCTCCACCCATTGGCAATCAGAAAAAAACTGAGGACTACGCACCGGTATGGAAGATGTTACTGATGAGGGTGAGTTCGAATGAAGTGTTGGTAGGATTGCGGACGATGGCAGACTCGATGTCGAGGGTGGCCACATCGAGGACGCGCTAGAATATAATTGAATTCAATTGAGCAAGCCGCCAAAAGCAGGAAAAGGCAGCGGAGAGAGGAAAGAGAAAACGGATCAGCGCAAGTGAACGCGACGCGTCTTGGTGCATCAACAGCCTCCGCACGAATGTATGCCGCAGCACGAACGCGCGAGAAGAAGAGAGACATAGATCAAGAGCAAATGAACGAAACACTCACATCAGCAATACCATGGACGACGGGGTAAAGGAGCAAGAAGAGAATGACCAAGCCGAGGACTTGGCCTACGACAAGTGTAAGGATGAACCAGGGGCGAAGATAGAATTTCTTCTTGGGTGCGGCAGGTGGCCCTCCTGCTGTGCCTGGCGCGGGGGCAGCAGCTGCAGCTACCCCGGCTCCGGCAGCAGTTCCTGCAACGGCGGGATCCGCGAACGGGTCTCCTTCATCGTAGTGGGCTGCAGAGTGTCGATCGCTAGCAGTACGAGCACCAATAGATGCGGGATAGGCTGGATGGTATGCGGAGAACGAGGACGAGGACGATGCGGGGGACCATATGACGCATTGTGTCGTGAAAAGAACGCGTTAAGCGAGGTAATGAACGAGAAATACGATGGAGAGGAGAGAAAAAGTGAGCATGGAGAGGATGCATTCGACGATTGGAGAACGTACCTGCGAGACCATGTTGAGAGGTTATGCTAGGCTCGCGGCCTACCTCCATCATCTCTGGTTCGTGAGCCATAGTTGGCGGCGCACGCGAGTGGGGTGAAGGGCCTTGACGACGGCTTCGATCACAGAGGAGAGCACAGCGGCGCGAAGAGAGAACGAGAACGCGCGGATGGCGAAGGGACAGAGCCCTAAGCGCTAGATGTGACTCGTGGGGGGGAAAGGAAACGAGAAGGAGAGGAGGAGGACTCAACACAGAAGAGAAAGGAAAGACACTGTATGGAAATGAATGAAAAGTACAAGGACAGGGCCAGAGCTGAACCTTGTTCGGTAAAGCGGGAGCAGACAGGCGAACTACCCATTCAGTTTACTCGGCATCCGGGGAACTTTTTTTGGTTGTCTGTCAAACCAAACAGCATAAAAATGAATCGAATCTTGTTGCAACTCAATTGACTCCCCTCCTGTCCCCTCGACTCTCGTGACTAGCGGGAACTCTATGACGACATCGGTTGTGTGCACCACATGCCCCCGCATGGTCCGTTCCCCACACCCCCGGGTCCCTCCCCGCATTCACGTCCTCCAGCTTGACGACGACGACGAGGGGGAGAGAACGCACGTGGTGCATGTACCCTCGGACGTTTTCGTTCCGGTGGCCCCACTTTTGCGCGTCCCTAATGCTGCTCCAAACCACCCTGGTGACAGCTCGTTCCCACCCCAAGGAGGTCCTTTGCCTCGGACCTGTTTGGTGGGCGAGTTACCCGAGCATCCTTGGGAAAACGTTCCACAACTTAGTAGAGCTAAAATTATTTCAAATGCGTGACATCATCTGAATGGACCCCGGCCTTTGCCTGAGGGTCGATAGATCGCCTGCAATGTTCGGTGGATCTGCGACGACTGGTCCATCCAATAGAGCGAGACCCTTTTGCTCATAAAAAGTTCTGAGATCCTCTGATCGGAAGTTTACTCCATATCCAAAAACCAGGCGCAAAGGCAAGTCAATCTTGATCATCTTGGTTCTCTTCTCTTGTCAAAGAGTCTAGAGACTTTCTAGCCTGTCAGCGCCGATGCACATTATCTGAGAGGCCCCCGTATAGTGGTGCACACGAGCAGCTCACCGCGTGACCCGAAAAGATTTTTGTCTTGTGTGGCGTGTGCGGAGTATACGGAATGTACGGACGGGATACCGCTATAGCCGCAATAGTCCCCGAAGCACTATGGATTGGAGTGCGCGCTCCTCCCCTCGCAGGCGTCGAGGTCGACAAAACCGGCCTAGGCCAGCAATCGATTATTGCCCCGCATGGAGAAGTTGTTCAAAAGGTGAATCATCCAATTGCCCTCCTTCCATTTCTTTCTACCAACTGATGTTGTAGATAGATAGATCAACATCATCTATCGATCCTCAAAGTCCGTCACGTTATGATTGGCGAGCGAATGCGGCACACTGCACTAGCGGTAGTGCCCCCGCAATGTCTTTTCTTACTCTGCCTTTGTGCATACTTGTAGAGAACAGTAATGGGCATACGGCATCAGTACGGACGAGCTACCTATTTGCTGGTGCCTTAATCCCAGGCTATACCCCCGCAAAACCTCCCAGTCTCCCGCCTGATCCTCCGATCACCCCGAGCTATTCTCAGTCATTCTAACCCAGGCCTCGTATAGTTCAGACGCGCCGTCGCACTCCACACGGCCCACACGAGCCTCTCCTGCTGCTCGCGTGAACTGAGGGGAGCCTGCCCATTGCCATCTGATGGCTCATCTGAGCACCCTCGAATCGCCAAGAATCTGGTGATTACAACGCGTCATAAAGTGTGTGGGGCGGGGGTGGGGTAAGCGTGGTGGGGGTTTAGTCGTAATAAAAATCGGCGGTGAGTGGAGCACGACCGATCAAACGAGAACCGGGATGTGTGGAGAGAGATGAGTTGCGTGCGTTTTGTGTGTCCGGTATGCACGACGTCCCGACCGGAATACAGTATCGCAGACATGTGAAAGTGGAGTGAGTGGAGAGAGGCCAAGGACGGGACGGCGCAATATGAGGCCATAGTGACAAGAGCCATAGCGACAAAATAATAATGGAGAAGAATAGAAGAATAGATGATGGGTCCAGTCAGTCACACATTATGAATCGAGTCAGCAACAAGCCAAGCGAAAAATGAATGGTGTCGGAGGATCCAAGGGATTTGTCCATCAACGAATTAAATGAAAAAAGAGCCCGTGCAAGCAGGCGGGGGTCACGCATGCCTCACTCGGTATGCAAAAGACAAAATGCAAGGCACGGACATAACACAATTGAGGCGCAAATGAAAAAGGGACGGCTGCGGAGCAGGACAGGAGGAGAACAGGAGGAAGGGAATCAGAAAGAAAGAACTGTGTGGAGGCGAGATGCGGGGGAAAGATCTGGAAGACCAGAGCCACATGGTCCTCGCGATATACATAGTACACGCATTCTCATCGTTGCTTCCACTAGAAGCGGACGCAGTGTCGCATTACTGCACCATTAGGAACTACCTCCTCCGAATCACGTCCGAGAGAGGGAAGACTCGGCCGAGACGGAGAAAGCTGAAAGCTCCGAAGAAAACGGCCAAATTGGAGAGAAAATATGTGCTGTTGGCCAGACACAAAAACGCACCTTCTCCCACCCAGACTCGCCCTTGGGATCTGTCTGCCATCACCCTGCTGAAATCCAGCAGGAGGGTTGGAGTCTACGACAATCCCGCCCGTCTGGAGCAGGATGCACACCGCCGCGGCGATGTCCTGCGGTTCAGCCAATTAGTAGGATTGATTGATTCCACGGTGATTGGCGGAGGACCGTGATGCGGTTGTTGTTAGTGTTGGAGGTAATTGCGAGAAGATCGCGACGAAGCATCCGGGCCCAGTCCAGCAAAGGGGAGGCATGATGCGCCCATGGGGCGGGAAGTGGATTTCGCGTTGACAGCCGACAATTGACAGGCGACAGGCAGCGAATAGCGAACAGGATCGAGCAAGATCATCAAAAGTTTGTTTGGAAGCCGGGCACGAGGCCGTCGAAGCGCATAAAAGCAGGCAGGGAATATTGTTACGGTTTATCAAATACCAAGGTCGAATTTCAACAGTGCGTCGGGCGGTCATCCAAATAGCCCAGGCGGTAACCGTTGAAAAATTCGGGCAAAAGGGGTGGGCAATAGGCGGAGAGGGTGGGATATATCACAAACAAGCCCGCATTAGCGAATGTAGACAAGTGAGTGAGATTTGCCGCAGAAACATAGTGTACAGGGTCATTGGCAGAGGAGAAAGAGCACGTACCCATTCCCAACACCCAGCTATCAATGCCAAAATGCGCCCGAGATCGCGATGCGGCCCCAAATGCAAGTTACCATTTTGAATGGAAGGTAGTCGTATTAGCAGGAAACAGAAGACGAACCTTCATACATAATGTCTGCCTGACCCGCAGCGACGTAGACCATATCCATCGTTGAGCTTCCTAGACTACGGATCCCATGCACCTTCCCTCCGGCCGGGTAGCTTTCTGTGAAGGACATACGTTCAATGACCCTGGTGAGTATCATGACAAAGAAGACTATGGGAACTTACCAGAGGCTGCAACAGCCATGCGATAAAAAGATTCTCTTTTCTTGGCCAAATTACCGTCCTCGCCAGGCCGACGATCCTTTCCCCACTCACTTAGAAACAAGCACCCATTCGGGGCGTTTTGGGGCAGTGGGGGAGGCGGCGAGATGATGGGGAGGTCAATTGGCACATACTTCTCCCCCATTTCTGCCTCGCCTGTTGAGTCCAGGGTGTTATCGGATCCTGCTGGAGGAGGATAGGCATCCGCGGGATAAGAAGCTTCGGCCATCCATGCACCAACACCAAGCACGGCGCTATAAAGGGTTCCGTGTAGCCCAAGGAACGGTGCAAAGACGACACCGACCACTGGCGTTGAGTCGAGACAGAATGCGATGGAGATGGCGGTCATTGGGACTGATCAGAATGTGGAATGTCATTACCGTCCGATGAGCTCTGGAAAATTATAGCAACTGAAGGGATACAGGCTTACAATGGTGAATTGTGTTTACAGAGCCGTCGATGGGGTCAACGATCCTTGATTCACATTTGAAATTGTCAGTGGTGTGGTGGAGAATATGGGCAAATCTAGGTACCATGTCGGAGCCTATCCACAAACGATCATTCAGTTTTTGGAAGATAATGTTACTGAGGGAGAGAACTCACATCAGTGAGAAGGAAACGCTTCTCTTCTCCTGCACTGTATGACTCTTCACCAATAAACTATGGAAGATCGACACCATATCAAGCACGCCAAAAATATCCCCATGGAAGCATCAGTAGAATAAGGCGTCTTATGAGGGCCAAATCTACTTACAGCATGCTCAGGCCATCTCTCCTTCACACCTTCCCTAATCATTCTCTCGACCTCGACGTCGCTTTCTGTCACAAGATCGACGGCGTTCTCTGCCTTCTTTACACTTTCCCTTTGCTTCGCCAGTCTTCTCCATCGGTTATTTTCCCGACGCAAGTACGAGCCAGCTTGTCGTGCGAGTGTGATGGCGTGCGTGTGGATTTGCAGAAGAGAAGTGGTGCGTGCAGCTGGGGAGCCGAAGTCCAAGGACGTTGGTGAATTGGACGATGACATGAAGGAAAGAGGCCGCAATTTTATCTAGCGCCTAGTGACTTCTTTCTCCCAAGAATAGAATAAAGCTGTAGGTTGGCTCTCTCCAGTCCGCGGACACAAGCTTGTGGCTCCAGATGGTTTCGCTTATTTCGTGGCGCGATGTGTAGACCAAGACTCAGCCCGGGCGATAGGGCAGAAACTACGCACGTGCAGTGACGTTCTCTGGGCTTGTAGCACGTCCTTTCTTGCAGCGGCCAGAGATAAGGAGACCGACGCCGGCGGATCGCTCGGCTGATCCCGACACACCCGACCAAACACGATCGTGGTGCTCAACTTGGACAGGTCTTCGAGGAGAGGGGTTTCAAAGGTCCATTGATATCTCTTGAAGTTACCGAAACCCTTTCTCAGAGTTATTTGATAGTTGTCTTGGCAGCCATACCCCACGACACTGTCAACGGTGACGTCGATCGATCCACCCCGACGACAAGTTCCGATTCGCATCATATAAGGCCCACATGTCCGAACCAAGCATAAATGCGCTCCAGGATCTAGCTGGTCCATCCTCCTCCACTCCGCCCGCGCCTGAGCCTGCTCGCCAACCCCAAACCATAGACTACGATGAGATAGAGCTCCCTGAAGAGTTCTCCACTGACACCTATTTCGAAACTCAACCACCACCACCAAATCTAGAATATGACCTAGAAGGTGTACGAAAGTTTATTGAGCGTCAAGCGAAGAAAGGAAACAAGGTGGTGCTAGTGACTGTGAGTCCCCAACAGCTTGAACCCTTGGGGTGCCGAATCCTCACGATAGATATATAGAGTGGAGGGACCACCGTGCCATTAGAACTGAATGTGTACGTGGGCTTATATCCTCAAAGGTGTCTTCCCTGAAGAAAATGACCTCTAAATTCCCAAAAATTGCCACAGCGTGCGGTTCCTCGACAATTTCAGTGCAGGTATGTAAACCCCAGACTTCCACTGGCTGCCCGTTCCTGCTATCCTGATATTTGTTCTTACAAATTCATTATAGGAACTCGAGGAGCAACTTCTGCCGAATACTTCCTACGTGCAGGATACGCGGTTATCTTTATGCACCGCCAGTTCTCCCTCCAGCCATTCAGCAGGCACTATTCGCACTCCACCAACCCCTTCCTTGATTTCCTCGACCTCGTCGATCATCCCGCTCCATCGACGTCGACCTCGAATACCAACGCTACCCCTAATCCCAGCAGTGCCACCCCCTCTCAGGAAGCCCCTGCCCATAGCGAGGTAGTGGTCAAGGCTAAAGGGCGAGAGTTTCTCGCTTCTGTATTGCGGGATCGCAATCATGCGTTATCAAACGACTTGCTGCACACCATGACGTTCGTTACCGTGAATGAGTATCTCTACATGCTGCGTGGTGTAAGTCAGGAGATGGCAAAGTTGAAGCGCATGAGTATGTACTACCTGGCGGCGGCCGTGAGCGACTTCTTCTTGCCGAGACAGAAGATGGTGAGCACAATCGAGTGCCGTATTTCATTGATTTGTACAGGCTTATTGACATATACGTATTCTTCTCGCTTACAGAGCCGGCACAAGATACAGTCCAAGAAAGGAAGTCTGCATATAGAGATGGACCAATTGCCCAAAGTTCTTCAGCCAATGGTAGCAGATTGGATCCCGGAAAGCTTCGTCGTCTCCTTCAAGGTTCGTCTTCCACCTTTAGAATTTCCACATGAACCTAACCCCTCTTCCAGCTCGAGACAGACCCAGAGCTTCTCATTCCTAAAGCGCGAGCCTCACTAGAGCGGTATGGTCATCAAGTCGTCATCGGAAACATGCTTCACACCCGAAAATGGGAGGTCGTCTTTGTCTCACCTGCCCACACCGGATTGTCCCCTTCCTCATCCTCTAACTCCCAACCCAAGTCCCGATCCCAGTCTCTCGAGCCCTCTCCCTCACCATCAGCCTCCACTCCCGCGCTCACTAGCGCCTCTGCCTCAGTAAGCTCGACTGACTCACTCCAAACTCCTGGATCTACTGCTCTACCCTCCGAAGGAGCTGTTCCTGAGGACGGCAGCTTCAACGCGGCGGGAGATTTCGTCCTGGCCCAACCCGGGGAGGAAACGGCCGCAAACTCCAGTCCGTTCACGGAACAGTGGGTTCGTCTCCCAAGAGCGTCATCATATTACCCCGAGGCTATCACGGCAGAAAGCTTCACGAGCACACCAACAATGACTCCACCTTCTACATGGAGCGATGAGGAGAACGAAGGGGAGGGAGAGAAGGCGGCGGAGGAAGCTAAAGAGCTCAAGATTATTCCCGAGATTGAGGAGATTATCATCGAGAAGTTGGTGGACATGCATGCGAACTGGATCGAACAAGGGAAGAGTGAGTAACTGGGGAGTTCTCACAAGGAGCGGTAGGAAGACGGGAATGTTAATCATAAGAAGCTGAAACACAATGTATAAACAACTCTTGTATTGTTAAGCCTTTGTTGCTAGAAAAATCAGGAACATGGCTAGCGTGGAATGGACAGCCGAATTCTCGACCTCCAACCTGCCACCAGTATGGAAATCTGTGACTCAAGAACCCCACAACACCCGTCCCGCAATCGGATGCTCCAAGAGACTTGTCTCGCAGCTAAATCCCCGCCATATTTTCCTGCGGCAGCGCGGACCACGTACCAACGACCGAAGGGCTGGCCGGGGCTCGAGCTACATACATGTCACATTTATTAGTCGCTGGGAGATGGATGTGGATAGTGGTATGTTAGCAAAGCATATGCTCAGCATCAAGATGAGAATGAGGGCAAGGGATGGCGAGACTCATGTGGCTAATTGGCCGAGAGTAGAAATGGGATCGTGGGCCTAGCCTCAAAGGGGCGACTACGGATGCGATACCTGGCATCGTACACGTCATTTTCTTCAATGTTATGACTGTAGCGTATACAAATATCAGGTACAGCTGCCAGGAGAAATAGAGAACTCTGAGGCACACCTGTCTTGGAGATGCTCAAGCAAAGCTTCCGAGAACCCAGCGAATGATCTGAAAGTTGGTGCTGTAGGGCATAACGCGCAGTCGTATGGAACGTTTTCGAGAATAGTTTCGTCATCAGGCGAGACCAAATCCCCCTTGTGCTCGCATTGGGATGCCCATGGAAGTAAGACGGTTCCCCTCTCCTTCTCGGTGAGGACCCCCCATGCAGCCTCCTCAGGAGCACACTGGCTATGATGTGTGTGCCAATGATGAATCTACACCTGATTCAGTGAGTGATCCTTTTGAGATGGGTGTTCAAATGCTTACTGCCTGCTCCCAGTGCATCGCTGCATAACTGCGTCCGTCTCTGCATAGAAGACAACTCACGAAGCAATCTGCAGCCTCGAGTTGCTCGTGAGTGCAATTGTCAGCATCCAGCCCAATGAATCTTATAATAGTACAGATGATTTTTGATGCCACAAAATCAAACGACCACCAGTCATCGAGAGCGGCAGCATCGATATTCCCCTCAGCATACGGTAGCGCGTATTGCCTCCGAACAACGACATGGAATGGCAGGTTTGCGTGCCGCTCGGAAGCGGAGGGTTTGTCTGAAGGGTGATTGGAGCAGAATACCGATACTGCGAGGTCGAGCATTGCTTCTGGAGTTTTATTAGGAAGGAGGCGGTCGTGGAAGGGTAAGCATTTCGCAAAAAATGATTCAAGAACTCTGTGGTTCTCGGAGATGTAGTAGGGAAACATGTTGATGATCTCTTCAGGGACCGGAAGGTCGCACTCGGCCTTTTGCACAATCATTCTGACCATGGTCTGTGGGTCCTCGATCCAGGCATCTATTGTGGTCTGAGTAATGAACTGTCGGCAAGATCATGGCGATGAATTACTGAGAAGTGACTCACTTGTGCTTGTGAGGTAGCCCAAAGCTTCATAGGGAAGAAATGTTTTGAAGGAAGGAATGGGGTGTAGTAGGCTTTATATTTGCGTTCCATAACTTCAGCTGCTATGATAGAGAGCACTGCTTTGGAGCAGTAGATTGCTTCGTCCACAAGAGGAATAACCTTTGCTTTGCACATGCTCCACCCTAGATACCAAAACCGACTATGAATAACGCAAAGGAGATATATTGATTTTAGCTCGCTCACCTCTCGTAGAAAGACGTTTAGCCGCTTTCATGCTAGGGAACTGGGCGTAAGTGTAGGAAGGAATGAAATCGAGTAACGGTCGAAAGTAGCCTTCTTCCTCCAGGAACTTTTTCAAACTAATCGTTTCCATGATGAGTGCTTGATATGATTGTCGACTCAAAGCTGAACTCACTCTTCGATTCTCTGAGTCCTTAAATCAGATGAGGCCGCAGATCGCTCCTCTGCATAGGTTTCCATCCACGATTCGATCAAAGCAGCATGCTACATGAAGCTATCAGTTCATGCAAGTATCATGAGCAGCGCGATCCATCTACTTGCCTCTTGACGGGTAGCTACCTCCTTCATGTATGGATCCCGCACGTTATCAGGAACCTCATCCTCCCCAGCGAGGTGCTGAATAGCTTCGAGCTCAGGCTTATACGCCACTTGCACATAGTTTCGAGCTGTGGTCAAGATATTTAGGTCAAAAAGCGTCGACAAGCCAACACTAAGACGCTTTGACACACGACTCACCAAATCGAAGGGCACCCCACGAGACCATACCACGAATGTTCCATTTAAAATAGTATTCTGCGTAGTTAGGATCCTTTCCAGCACCTCTGCGTGATCTAGGCTTTAGTTGCCGAGAGGGAACCTGACGATGAGAAGGCTCACATGTCACGTCGACATTTCTCGCACCAACGACGACGCAGCATCCATATGACACTATTTGTTGTCGCTCTGCACGCCACTCCGCACCGCTTAAGTATCCGGCGGCATTTTCAGTCAGGGTCGGTATCATAGTCTGACTGATATTAAGAACGTACGTGACAGTACAGCCCAAAGATGAGAGCACAATACTGCTGCTCAGACAGATCATTTGGTCGGGCGGGCATGTTGGAATCCAATTCTTGGCGAGCCGAGTGCCATATGTGTGAACTCGAGGCAGACAACAGAAAGAGAGCGAACATCTTAGAGCTCTGAGTAACATGCAGAAGGTCGGTCGGATAGAGATACGAGCATATCTAGAACAGGGTTAGGCTGCTGTTGAGCTTTACGAGAGTAGATGGCTCACATGGATAAGGATCTCGTTCGGCATTAGCTCAAGTAAGGCAGATAGTTTCCCCTTCTTCTTCCTAGGCCCCAGCGGCATGCTGCCACCTTTACGCTTCCTTGATGCTTTCACAATTTTGACTTCTACAGTGGCCCAAATTAGATGGTAAGTTGTTTTGAGACCATCAAGACTACACACCTGAGTAGCTCTCCTCATCGGTTGCAGCGCCAGGCTCGAACTCATCGTCGGTCGGGCTTTCTGGTGTTGGCGCGCGCGAAAGTTTGGAGTCATTTGGGGCTACCCTGCGGGGAGTGGTTGGAGGTTTCGCATTGGCTACGAGTCCAGATGATCATTGAGTTGACGGAAGGTATGAGCGAGAGTTGAGGGTGACCTACCAAGCCGAGAGCTTCGGCGAGTGCCCATGATGGATTCGAGGCGGACGTATGGTTCGATGGGACCGACTTTCCTACTTCAAACTTGGTTCTTCTTGCCCTTATCGCACCAGTCACACTAGTCGCATAGTCTTGATGCAAATGAGATCCTTATGCGGTCGCCTCGTGTTTTGGTGAATTTCAATGTTTTGTCTTGTGAATGCAAGAATGCAAGAAGCAATGGTTCCGAAACTCGAACAAGAGATAACAGTGAGTGCCGCTACGGTCAGAGACAGAGGCGTTAGGGAATCTGAAAATGTCGGTGGATCGGAAATGTCAAGTGAATATGCTCTGTGAGTGCAGCTTGGCGTCGGATTGGCATTCGACGTGACAGGTCACACTGCTTGTAACCGATTACAGAATCCTTACCAGCGTTCACAGCTTCGTCAGCGCTGTTTCCTACATCGATACCTCGCCAGTCCCAACCAAAATATCCAGGGACTCCCCAAATGTTTTTTTCGGCTGCTCCAACCCACTCTATACTGCTAGCATGAGTGGTATTGCTGCTGATCTCTACGGTCCCACTCCTGAGGTCTCTTCGCTTCGTTTGTCCCCAGAGTTTTTTTCGCTTCCTGGTGATGAACAGCAAAATGTTATCGAGGAGAGCTGGATCGTCCTGCACCTAGACTCTGGTCACCCTATCCCGTCGCCTCCCTCCCCTAAAATCCTAGCATTAGTCCAGTCCCAAGTCAATATTGCCGCCAAGACGCGCGCAATTCACATCGCCACCAAGAATAAAGAGTCTGAATTCACTACCATTTCTCTATGTACTCTTCACGAAACCTCTCCATTGGCCTCAAACACACAATCCGCTGCTCCTGATTTTAGCAAACTGATTCACCAAAAGGTATCTAGGTTTGGCTCTGGAGCCGTAGCAATCGCTCCGGAAATACGTGGCCATATTGTTCATCGTGCTGGCTAGCTCCCTCTTTCAATGCTCACAAGCAGTGCTATTCGCGGGATCGCAGCCAAACCAGCCGGTTTACAGACCGAGTTTTAACGGGCTCGCAATGGGGACAGCTCGTACGAGGCCCGCCGCGCCCCTAATTTGGACGGATAGATAGAGCCTGAAAAGGGCATGAGCTGCTTGAGCTGGTGTTAAGCCACGGATAATCTCATGGAGTCGACGTGTGATTCTTCGGGTCCTGCACATGTTTGCACTCTGATGTTCCAAACCTATTTTGACGCGCTCTGGGGCCGTAACTTTTCTGAAAACGGCGAATCTTTTGCCTCCATCCTAAAATATGATATACAAACCCGCAATATCTGGTTCTCAGCTGCCAAGACCACCGAGCTCCCATCAGCCATGGAGATACGTATCGCTATTGACAACATCACCTTCAGGTCCCTTACCGAGCAGCTTGACTCCTCGGTGGCGTTCACAATCACAAGCCGTATCTCTTCCATGAGCAGCTCCTTAACTTCTTCGCGGGCCCACTCAAAGTCATCTCATCGTTCCTTCGTTGCTAAACCCTACACTCGACCCGCTGACGTTCAATCTTCTCAGAATGAACCGCCTAATGTTTGCGTTATTTGTGGCCATGGTGACCACAAACTCGGGTCCTGCGAGCAGGATACGCTTCTAAATGGCTTAAACGTCGTCGTTAAGCACAGTGACAATAGTCTCCGCCAAATTTCTAACACGCAACCCATTTGCTTTTCTTATAACATTGGTCGTTCTGAATTTCCGGTATCGCTAAATTGCACGTCGCCCAAGGCACCCATTGCTGCTCCCTCTGCCTTGATTACCGCCACTCGGCACAACTCTGGAACTTGCGCGCCGCTCCAACAACCCGGCCTTCCTCTCAATACTTATCACCCTTTGCAAAAATTTCACGAGATAGTCATCATCAGCAAATCTCGATCGCGCAGTTTGGGCTATTTGAGCAGGTTTTGAAGGTTTTCCAGGTTAAGCGCCTTGCCAATCACCCAAATTCGGCCATCAGACCCTTTAAATCAATTAGATGAAAACCCCCAACCTGTCAAACTGCCCAAACTGCGCGGTCGAGATTTGCTGATGCATGTGTCCATATGGCTACCCCATTCTCGATCATTCTACACAACAGCCCCAAACCCGCCAAAGAATACATAGTTGCCGATGCTAAATCATCTTGCAAGAATTCCGCTACCAATGCACGCTCAATCCGTTCACCTACCCTCCATATCCTATTTCGAGTAAGGAGTAACTTCCACATGTTCTATATCACACGAAGAGGGCTAATCGAAAGCTACAGCGTCCCTAGGAGACTTCTTTCTGACAATCACCTACTACATCGTCACTTTACGATATATCTTGATACGCCTGCAACATTTCCAGCTCTCCGGTTGCTTCTGCTTCGACCTCTTCTCAACTGAATATTAGTCGCCGAGCATACAGTCAAAGAAAAGGGCACATAGCATTTATGGAGAATGCTGAGAAAATCGTGGTTGAAAGGGCGCACGTCACTAGATGCCTGATAAAATTTAAAGTGCATCATTTTTAGAGAGGTCAGTGCGCTGCAAATTGGTGTTCTTGGGAAACATGAGCCACTTATATGGAGTACAGGTCCCTCTAATGCTAGCTGAATATATTTATTAGCTCGTCGTACGGCGCAATGAAATTGTGTGAACCAATGAAAAGGAGAGAGGTGTTAATGAGAACGTATGCAGCTATTGGGTCGGAGGTTCTGGGAATGGGAACCCAACCGTAGGCCAAGCCTCCATACAGCGATTACGAACGCGATATTGAGCATCATAAGCCGCGTCTCCAGTGATTTTATGGCTACGGATACGCCGTGTCATGGAATTAGGTCAGGCGAATGGGCAATATACATAGAAGCACTGGGGCATACCTGTGCTGCATATGGTGGGGCAGTGTGTTCGAAGTCCCGAGGAATATGAGTTTCAATGCTTCTGGGCACAGCGCGCAGTCGTACGAAATCCCGTCTATGACAGCCTCGCCGTTAGGTAGAGTGAAGTCATTTTTGATGCCCCGTGATCGCGCCCATGGTATGATGGCAGCATGCTTTTCGTCCGCTGTGAGAATCTTCCATATAGCATCCGAGGGGGAGCGATTCTCATGACTCCGATACCAATGATGAACCTACACCCGAATCGGTGAGAAGCAACTTTGGTGGTGAGCACGGAGATCCTTACCGCTTGTTCCCAGTGCATTGTCGCATACCCGGACTCCATTTCGCATAAGAGACAACTCACGAAACAATCCGCAGCCTCCACTTCATCATGAGTACATTGATCGACGTCTAAGTCAAGCGACCGTACAATCGTAGAGATGATGCTTGACGCTACGGAATCGAAGAACCATTGATTGCTAAGGCCTGCAGGATCGATGCGACCATCAACAAACGGTAGCGCCTGTTGCCGGCGAGTCACGACATGGAAAGGCAGATTCGCATGGCGCCTGGAAATAATTGGAAAGTCGGCGGCTTTGGTGGAGTGAAAGACTGAAACCGCGAGGTTAAGAATCTCCTCAGGCGTTTTTTCGGAGATGAGACGGTCGTGAAAGGGTAGGCATCCCAAAAAGTATGATTCAAGAACTTGACGGTTCTCGGAGACGTAAACAGGGAAGGAAGTAGTGATTTCTTCAGGGATCGGGAGGTCACACTCCATCTGCTGTGCAATAAATTTTGCCATTACGTCCGGATCCTCGATCCATGCCGTCATCGTGGCCTGAGCTCATTGAGGGTAAGCATCATGTTAATCACACGGTTTGAAGCTAACTCACCTTGATTTGTGGCACTTCCTCGATCCTCACGGGAAAGAAGGCCTTAGAGGGAAGGAATGGCTGATAGTACGATTCATATTTCAGCTTTGCGAACTTGATCGCCATTGTAGCAAGGATTCCTGTGGACCGATTCATTACGTTGCCCATGAGAGGAAGAACTTTGGCCTTGCACATATTCCATCCTAAATGTAATATGAAGATCGAGGATCAATAACGTTAGGATACACTTGGAGCCGGGTTTACCTCTCAAGGACAGCGGTTTGGCGGCTTTCATACTAGGGAGCTCAAGGTAATCAGACTGGGGGATAAAGTCAAGCAATGGCCGGAAGTAGCCTTCGGCCTGCAAGAAATTCTTCAAACTAGATGATATTGCTATGAGCGGAGGAAAAGTTGCGTGATGGCCCAAAAGTAGACTCACTCCTCGATTCTTTGTGACCTCAGGTCAGATGATAACCCAGACCGCTCTTGCGCATAAGCTGTCATCCACTTTTCGATCAAATTAGCATGCTATCGGGAATCATGAGCAGATAATCGACAACATAATGGGACACAACGCGAGAGCTTACTTCTTGACGCTCATCTACATCTCTCTTATACCCATCCCGCATATCCTCTGAGACTCCATCTGTTTCAGCTAGTGTCTCGATGGCTTCGAGTTCAGGTTTATAAACGACATCTGCGCGATTTCGAGCTATATATGGATGATCAGGCAAAAGAAAGCCTGCCGTCTGACGTGCCACTCACTGCCAAACCAAAGAACTCCGACTGAGACCAACCCGCGGGTGTTCCAACCCCAGCGGTATACGGCGTAGTCGGGATTTTTTCCGGTAACCCTGTACAAGTACCCCTCAGTGGCGAACAAAAATAATGCTAGGATGTCATACGTCTGCATTCTGCATTTCTCGCACCAACGCCGACGCAGCATCCAAACAACGCTTTTGGACGTCGATCTGCACGCAACTCCGCACCGCTAAAAGACAATAATACCATGTTTAGTGAGCATTATACCCTGTCCCATCCAGTGTCCAGAAATTTACCTGACAGTATAATCCAAAAATCAAGGAGCAGTATTGCTGCTCTGATAGGTCATTTGGACGAGCCGGCATATCTGAATCTAGCTCCACGCGCGAAGAGTGCCAAATGTGTGAACTCGACGGCGCCAAAAGGAGAAGAGCGAACATTTTGGAGCTCTGAGTGAGGTGTAGAAGGTCGTTTGGGTAGAGGTACGAGCAGATCTGGACGGGGTTGTCAACTTAATGAGAAATATCTCCAAGCTCAGACAAGTAGTTAACTTACATGGACCAAGATCTCATTCGGCATCAACTCAAGCAAGGCTGAAAGTTTCCCTTTCTTCTTTTTGGGTTCGGGGTGACCGCCACCTAGTTTGCGCTTTCTTGGAGCTTTCGCCAGCTTTACATCTGGATCGATGAATGTTCTAAACGGTGAGACATTTGTAAGGTGTGGCAAAAGCGTCGAAACATCTCACCTACGTAACTTTCTTCGTCTGGTGCAGGTTCGAACTCATCGTCTGTAGGACTTTCTCGTGCTACTGACGCAAACGACATTTGAGAGTCACTCGGCTCTATACTCCGGGGAGGCGCCGCTTTAGCTTGAAACAAAAGAGTTGAGCGAACAGGGTATAAGGCGAGTAAAGAATGACTGACCAAGTCGAGAGCTTCGACGAGTGCTCATGGTGGGTTGAGGCAAAAGGGCAAGTAGATAGGACGCCCTTACAGTACAGCCGCTTTCTTCACCTTTACGCTATATATGAACCCCGCGGCACAGCTTTTGTGCAAATCATATACATCATGCGTCCCCCTCATGTTTGTCAAGATGGGTGTTGGATTTCCTTGAGAACGCAACACAACAGCCACGGTGAAATGCAGAGTTCCTGGTTCCCACGCTGCACAACCTTCCTTGTTCGGACATCGTTTTGTGCGAACCAGATGGCCACCTCACTCTCTCTCTTCTTCTGCAGGCTACACGTCATATTCATGCCATCACCTGTATGACGGGACACATGTGTGCCCTCCTTCCTCTATTCTCTTGTTGAGACACGAAGTTCTCGGGAATCTGCTGCCTCCACTCGCACTTCGTAAGATTTCCTCTACAATTCTTCTACTCCAGCTCTGCTCAATCTCTAAAAGAGAGAGAGTGAATAGGTGACTCAAGAATGTGGATACTAATATTAGATGGTAACTGATCAAGATTGACCGCAGATGTTTTACATATGAGGCTGAAAGCTGGCTTGACAGATGGCGATGTCCTGCAGCCACCCTGAATCTTCGCTAATGATGCATCACGGGCCATCATGGGGGTGTTTGTTCGCCAGTCTCTGTTCTTACTAGGTTCCCAAGTGATGATAAGCGGTCCCTAAATTGGTATCCAGGAGCAAGCATGAAGTGAAATTATCGTGCTCCTCAACGGATTGCCCCACATGGACACGTGAAATCTTCGATATTAATGAGAAACGAGAACCAAACGGCGTCAACCACTACTAGAACTGCGGCACTCGACGACTGGCGGCTATCCCTATGCTAGAGAGGCTTGGCAGTACAGTCCTCGATGGTGCAACTGTTCCAGATCTGCTTTCAATGCTCACCACCCACCACATGATCTGAGCCGGCCTAATAATTCTCTCTCCACACCGCGTTCACCTGCTTTATTGACGCTCCGACAATATGACATTGACTAACAATATTCAGAGGGATGCTCCAAGCTTTTCCGTTAGTGACGAGGGTTGCCGAACGACTCGTTGTCCAGCGGCTATTGACATATATCGCCTTGATAACACTGCCATATACGGGCTCCCCGAAGGATATATAGGGCGTCGAAGCACTCTCCATCGTTCTTCACCATTCCTGCTCCCTTCTTTTGAGCATCTCCACCTTCATTTGACTACACTGTCGTGCCACTCACTTGGCAACCCAAGATGCTCTTCAAAGCTGGATTGATGCTGTGGACTTTCGTCGCTTCTGCCTATACTGCGTCACTCTCAATCGGTACCTCGAGCTCTTCTCTTCAATTCTTTCCCTCGGGTTCCTGGGACGACGTCCCTGCTCCAGGCGCCTACGAAGGGAATGCCAAGTTTCTTCTGGCTCAGAAGAGCTCAGGCTCGATCGTTGTTACTTTACCATGTGAGTGGCATTCTATTACACCCAGCACTAGTGGCCCGTATCTAATGTTCCTGAACCTCATCTTAGCCGCCTCGTTAGTTATTTGATTTCTTGCATCGGCCACCACAGCGTGTCTCATCCGTTCATCCGCTTCAGCTCTGTCTTTCAATTATGGGGCTACCAACGTAGCGATGGTGGCCTATACTCACTCTCTTTTGACTCCGGGGTAGCAACTCAGGTCGATGTGTATAATTCGACATCGACTGGTGCAGATCCCCCTGTATTACTCTACTCCGCCTCCAATCTCGCCAATTCTATCCACACAATCAACATAACCAATCTTTACGACAACAGAACAAGCACGTACGGCGAGATGAACGTCAGTATCCCTGATTGACCAACCAATTTGTTGCGTTCCTCGTTTGCTCACCATCAGATGACGCTCCTTCTTTGGACAGTTCGACCATATTGTGATAAGCTCAGAGGACTCCAAAACATCATCAAACTTGGCGCCTACCTTCCCGAGTAACCCCTCCTGGACCACTGAGACGATCGAGGATACGTACCACGTGAAGCTTGCCCTAGGTGCAAACTCACCCGCAAACGGAGGAACCGGGAAGCAGAGCGAAGTCCTGTTTGACACTGGAGGTAAGTCACCATCAATTGTGAATAGCTACCATTAGCTCAATCTTCGTTCCAGCCGGTGGCGCTTGGGTTGTCTGGAACGGCTGCACTGAATCTCAATGTGGTAAGCTTACCCTTTCCGCGCTTTCTTCTTCTCATTACCCCTGACTCGTATCCTTTTTTTGGTCTAGACAATCACAATGACTATGTGGAATCATCTCACTTCCAAAACACCACTATCGTCGATACTATTGCGTATGGTAATGGTGGCCCTGCTAACACTATGGTCTCGTACCGAGTGAACGACACAGTCACATTCGGGAGCCTTTCTGTGAACTCGTTATTTGGTGCCTCGTATTCAATCCCAAGTGGTGGTGAGAGCATTGATGGCAACTTCGGCATGGCAAGATGTGAGTGCCTTCCTTTCCTCATCGGCACTCTCTCTCTCACGATTTTGCTTGCGACAATAGCGTATTGCGGCGGAAAGCTTTGCGCGAGTTATCCAAATTTTGTCGAGGCCATGTATGAGCAAGGCATAATTTCGTCTCCTGTCATCGCCTTCTATCAGGTCAGCGTCCGCCCCAAATACCTTTTAATCTTCTCCAACCTCATTTCCTTTCAACTATTTAGCTGGCTTCGACGGATAATGTTCCATCTGGTGTTCAGAATGAAGTTGCCATTGGAGCTCTTGACGCGAACAAGTATACTGGCTCTATGGACTGGTGAGCTTCTTCCGCCTTGGTTCTCGGGATTCACAAGAAGAAGCTAACGAGAATGACGTGAACAGGATCCCGCTGACTTCCACCGACTCAATGTGGATCTCACCAGGCAACACACGCTACGCCAGCGCAGGGCTCGGCAAGCCCACCCTCGATCTCACCTCCAAGTTCAACCACACGAAGATGACGTTTGACACTGGTACGAAATCATATCGCCTAAACTCCACTCTCTCAGATTAGAATCAATACCACACTGGCTATAGGCGATCCCGGCTTGCTTGGGCTTCCCACCAACGACTGGAAAACGCTTGTTAGTGCGGTCGGTGCCCAAGGTCCTGATTCGTCTGGCAACTATCTCTTCCCATGCAACTCTACCATGACGTTCAACTTCAACGGGAGCGCCGGCCGAAACTACACGTTCAACCTCGCGGATATAACCAAAGATAACGGGAGCGGATTCTGCTCGCCACTTGCGAATGATGCAGGTGATACGACCAACTGGTGTGTATCTGTCCAGCTCCGGTATTCACCATTAAGCTAAATAGCCATCGCGTCATGTGCCACAGGATCACCGGCGTGCCGTTCTTCGAGCATTACTATACTGCTTGGTACTACGGCAACAAGGGCGTCGGAAGCACTCTTGGCCTAGGATGGAAGAACCTGAATGCCACCGCCTCCCAGTCGACTCCCGTTGTGGGCAATGCTTGAGATACTCCCTACTTGCGTCGGTGGTTTATGCAAATATTCGAGTACCTCCAGAAGCTATTATAGTCTCGATGATATCGATAGTCTATTCTCTTCCGTCGTATCTCATATTGTATACTCCCGCCCTGGTATCCTCCGACCACCCTAATCACAAACTTGTTTTGCCTGTCCGAACGAAGCTTGATCTTCTCAGCACACTATGAGGAAAGTCTTCGAGCTACTTCATCCACGCTGAATCGTTCATATCAATCAACCAAGCTTGAGCATATCATGGCTCCAATGATATTCGTTATTCTCCTCAACCAACATGGTATATGAACAACATAGCAGTAGCATGTATATAGTCGGATGGATTGAGTAGAATGTGGCGGGTCATTATGATTGAAAACACGTCAATGAATGAGAGACGAGATTGAGGGGAGTCGCAAAAAAAGAAAAGAAAATACTAGAGGCACAAAATAAAATCTAGCGCAAAAAGTGGGACAGCAAGAAGAAGAAAAGTCAACGCGCTCATGCGGTCTTGTTGGCAGCCTTCAGTCTTGGCTTGAGGTCATCAATGCCCCACATCTCGCTCATGGTCGAGAGGACCATGCCGCGGGGGACGGCCCAGCTGAGCAGCCATGCACGGGACGAGAAGAGACCCTTGTAGAGCCACCCGGGTGCGCGGCGGTGCGCGGTCTTGTTGACGAACCACTCGGCGTAGACTTCGGGCTCGGTGGCGCCCTTGGTGGCAGCCTCGTTCTGGCGCTTCGCCTTGTAGACGTCGGCGATGGGGTAGTACTTGGAGCCTGTTGGGAGGAAACGATTATTAGTGAGTGGAATGGAATATATATCAGGAGAGACGATGTCAACGTACTGGGAGGCAAGTCGGGGTCGTGGGTCCAGATGGGGGTCTTGACGGTACCAGTGACCATGGTCACGACGTTGACGCTAGTGAAAGAGAGCAGTCAGTCAGTCAATCGAGACCATTGCAGATTAACGCAATCGACATACTCGAAGGGGATGAGCTCCAGACGGAGGGTATCAGAGTACTGGGTAACAGCGGCCTTGGTGGCGTTGTACGCAGCGGAGAAGGGGAGGGGGAGGATGGAGGTGACGGACGAGACGTTGATGATCTGGCCCTTGGCGGCAATGAGGAGGTCAATGAACTCTTGGTTCATGCGCATCATGCCGAGGACGTTGGTCTCGTACGCGGCACGGGCCTCGTCAATGGAGACCTCGATGGCGGGGCCGGTAGCGGTGATACCACTGCGTGTCGATAACGCATGGGTCGAGAGCAGGGTTGGAGGAGTCGAGATTCAATCGACAGAGACAGACGATGGTTTGGGACACCGGCGTCGGGGATTTACGATTTACGCGCAGCCGTGGGAATAGGAGTGGCAGGTCGGCGAATTAAGAAGAGGAGACAAATAAGGGGATGTGGATAAAATGCGGCATTTAGATCGGTCAGTCCGACAAGTTATGACGATTGCGGAGCGTGGAAAGACGGGAAACTCACGCGTTGTTCATGAGGATGTCAAGGGTACCACCGGTCGCAGCGCTGACAGCATCGCGGGCAGCGCGCACAGACTCGGCGTTGGTGACATCGAGGGCGAGCAAGTCAATGCCAGCCTCGCTGAGGCCCTTCATGGACTCGACCTTGCGGGCAGTGGCGAAGACGCGGTATCCTAATAGCGGTACAAGTCGTTAGCGGGTGTTTCGATATCTCTTGTGCAGGATGGAACGTACCCTTAGCCTTGTAGGCCTTGGCGACATACCAGCCAATGCCGCCAGCAGTGCATCTTTAGAATGAGGAGAACATGTAAGGAGAAGCGTAGATCCAGGTGTATTGTATGAGCGGGGGTGGGCAACGGCTGTCAGCTGCAGGCGCATTGGAGAGAAGAGGCCAGTGAGCGCATGACTTACCCAGTGATGAGGACGGTAGGAGCCTTGGCCATTGCTGTTTTGGGTGGGAGTGTAGTAGGGTAGGTGGTGGAAGGGATGGGTGAGGGGAGCTGGGTCAATTCAGGAAGGGGGGTCTTATAGGGTCGTCGCTCACAGACTCACGCGTCGTGTACAGTCAGGCTACATCTGGAGTTTTTCAGCGGCTTTGTCACGAATTATGTGAGCGTGCTTCTGAGGATGTGCAATAGGCAATACTAGTAGTCATAAGCCTCTGCTCGGATCTATAGGCCAGTTGCAGCGGGCTTGACCAAAGCTCCGATGGATGCGGTCTAGTAAATATTCCCACGGTCCAATCGCCATTCAGTTCTCGGCGTCTAACCGAGTTCGTCCGTGTTCATCGAACGGACAGCATCCGTAAACCCTGGACCTTCTGACAGCGGGACTCACTCAGCATTCCACCGCCTTTTGCAGGGTTTTGCAATGGTTGGAGTGTGCTGACTCACCCACCCAATGAGCCACGTTCACTAGCGTAGAATACTTTTTTTTGCTTTGCACAGTCACTGAGTAGTGATCCTCATAGGGCCATGAAATGCTTCCAAAATGAAGCGGCTTTCAAGCCATTTTTACCTTCCTGGTCGTCAGGTTTACCCGAATGGAGATCAGCTCCAACTTTGTATTACGAAATTGTCTCAAGCGCTGACTGTCATCCCCCCAGCATGGACACTTCATCTCGCTAGCTCCTCACTGGCACTGTGCTATTCTCAACTACATAGCCTGCGCTATCATCGCAGAAGACCCTCTTCGTCTTCCTAGCGCAAATTCTCTGATTTTCCTGACAAATGCACAAGCCCAGATATCCACACACACCAGCATCATTTTCTCACCCTTTCGCACATCTCTCCATCCGCACCTCGATTCATTTGATGCTGAAGGAAGGGTTGTCGGGAAGTCTATTCGATATCTGAATAATGCGAAACACTCCAGTTCATAGAAAATGGAAGCCATAGCAGCGTCGGTGCCGCGCGCGCGGACCTAGTCAACTTCTCGTCGGTCACTGCCGCGGAGATGACCTTGGGAAATGCGAGATATTTGAGACGCCGAATCCCTGCGCACCGCATATACATGGACGTCTGTCCTCGCTTTTTGCGCTGATACATGTTGCATCGACTGGCTCCATCAGGTAACAACGACCCCGTTGCGCCAATTTCTTCACCGCCCATCAAAAGTTGCACCGGTGTATTGCTCCGTGCGCCATTTCGGTTGGTTCTTCTTACCCCAGGTACGACCCACTCGAAAGCCCGGGGGAGAGACGAGAACCCCTGATTAGCCGTGCCCACGCCCCGGCCTGCTCGTGTGCCTATGCCTCCCGACGTGCGCGCGCACACGCACGTCTATCTATCGACCCGAATCTGACACCTGCCGTCGACCACGCGAGCGAGCGCGAGAAAACTACGAAAATGGCTCGTTTCTAGGCTTTCACTAGTTGCGCCTATATGTATCACTTTTCCCGGTGGATAGATCGATTCCCATGACCAGCAACGTATCGAGCTTCGAGCGAGGATCGGTGATGTGTGATGATGCAATTGTGGCTTGAGAAAACATGCCCATCCCTCACTCTGCTCCTTGATTCTTGGCAGCAGCCGCTTCAACAAGCCAAGCTAGACTGCTCTTGTCCGTCGTACTACACGACTAAGCACAACGGGAAGGCGGGTGCATTACATGCAGGTGAGGTGGCCGCTCTTCGCTAGCCACGTCTTCTTTTCGGATTGATTTAATTATATGAATAACAAATCGCAGATTCAGATTCAGAGTTCTCGATGGCTGGTCAGAAGAAAATCACATGCTTTCTCCGCCTTGGCTCGAAGCCTCCCTCGCTTTCGAGCTCTTCATTCAATAAGACAAGTATGAAGGGAAAACCTTTAGGGATCAATGGTACCCTAACATCAAGCCCCTGAAACTGCTGGTTCGTCCAAGTGGCGCTATCCGAAAAACAGCCCGAGGACCAGAAGGATGCTGTGGCTCGGTACCGAGGCGAATTGGATTAGGCTCTTGAGGACACGTGAATTGACTGGAAGTACTTCCCTTCCTGAGATATGGCCAGTTGCTTTGGGTTCGGTGTGGTATGATCCTGTTGTACCGTTCGAATCAGCTAGACTCGCTCATGACCAGATGATCTCCTCACCCACCTCCACGTTCAATCAGTATCGCCATCGCACCGCAATCTAGATGATATCAAGGCGTCTCTTCTGGCCAGCATGACAAATTACTGCCTCCAGATTTGAAATACTTGCCATAAAGCGGGACAGCCTCGATGCTTGGGGGATCTTCCTAGCATCGACCCTCCAACCCCCTTGGAGCCAACTCGTCTGAAATGTTTTCTCAACAGAGCGAGGGGTATGGCCCATCACATCGACGGTACTCACAAACCATACCTAACACTTCCGCTTGTAAGCCTTGATGCCAGACATGGTCTCTAAACTTCATAATAACTCCGATTTATCCCATCGCACTGCATCAGTTTCACCCCCTAGCTATGCGTCTTACGAGGTCGTTCCCGACGGGGCGCCATCAGAGAGGACGATATCACCTCCTCCCCAGGGTCGTCTAGCTCAATACCGTAAGCTATAATTACCTCTTGCCTATTGGCAGGCATTGGCAATACACGTTTCTTGACATCTCCATTATCGCTTTACAGTGTACTATTGCCTCTATCAAGGCGGTGGTGGTCTACTCACCTACCAACCATTCGGTGAAGATGCAGACCAGAGTAATGAGATGGGCCGTCTGCGAATCAAGTCTCTCCCGCCTCCCCGCAATATCTTCGGCCTCAAACGATCCATTGCTCGTTTAGAGGGCTTCAATGCTACCGATATCGAAGAAATCTTTCTCACAAGCGACTCTGGCGAGGGCGAGGAAGATGCCGTGCGCCTCAATCTATCAACTGGTGCTCCTGGCTGTGATCCCGAGTCGCCGATTTATGTTATCATCGCTGATGGCGCCCCTCGCGGCCAGCCCACGTCCGAGAACTCGCAATCCTCTGGTCCCAATGGCCGGTCACTGACAGGTGTACCTCCCCCCGCCTCTAACATTCTCATTCATAAGAACGTCATTTGGAATGTCGATGCTAGTGGCTTTGCAGAACCAATATGTGCGCCAGAGAAATCTTGGCAGATCACAGGCCCAGGAGAGCCTCCTGGATGGGTGCAAGCATACCTTAAGCCCGGTATCGACAAAGTGGCTATGTTCTTGTTTAGGAAGGCCGAAGATGTGATCGAAGATACTAGCATGACAGCACTGGCCAGCACCCGGCAGGCTGCTGACAGAGAAAGATCAGATCTCGACGAGCGCTGGGGGGCTCCACCGGAAATGGGAAAAACGAATTCTCGTCATTCCAGGCGAAAAGACATCAATGACGGCTGGATCGATGCAAAACGGAGTGACCGTCTGCTCATTGATCGGCGAAAGACAATCGCTGACTGTGAGTCCACATATCCCGAGACAGCCCTTATGACAAACCTGATTATGGTATACGAATGTAGCTGAAGGGAGAAAGTTCTATCGGACCATTTTCGTAAAGCACAACCGGATTGTTTGTGAGTGCATACACCCACTTGAGTGGTTTCATTGGCTAATGGATGACCTCTTTCCTAGATGTGGATGTACAGAACGTGAGGTTCGAAGCATAGAAGCGATTTGTGTGAATAACTATCTACATGTATATGTGCATGCTTCAAGTACCACTGACCTCGTGATCGACTCTCAAGCTTGACAGTGTGAAATCCGAGTGCACCCTTGCATATATGTCATACGGACTCCAGAGCCAATAGAGACTCAATTGGCTGACCTACGGGCCGCGCCGCTGGTGCGCCTTTTATATGGGAACGACAGACATAATTGAGAACTCAGAAAAGCTGATATGCATTGCCAAGCCCTCATAGCCAAATTTAATAGCTCCACTATATTATCAACCCAGCCGCGCGTTTATTCATTGTTAATCGAAACCTGTGCGCTAGTTGAGTGGTAAACATAATAAAGAGACCTTTCACCAGTCGCCTGAAGGCTCACGCGATCAGTCACCTCTTCACAGGTCTTCGACTGATCTTAGTATGTACTCTCAGGATCGCAACGCCTTCAGCCCTTTTCCACAGCCATCGACTACTCCAACTCCTCGATCCAGTACGCGATAGTGTCGAATTGCTCCTGCCTTTGCAATGACAAGAATTCGTTATTTTACACTACACTAGCGCAACCCCCTAGCTATGCGTCATTCCAGGTCATTTCCAGTGATGCTTCATCAATCAGCACAGTTTCGTCTCTTCCTATGGACGATCCCGAGGCTCAATATCGTAAGCAATTATACACACCTCTCAATGTATCCCTAGTGACGGCTACTGAATGTGGTATCCTCCGTAGTATACTATTGCCTATATCAGGATGGCAGCCGTCTACGCACAATCCATTCGTATGGCTCCATTGAAGAAGACCGAAAAGGTGGAATCGGTAGGCTTGACACCAATCTTCTTCCTCCCCCCCGCAACATAAAAGGCTTGAAGCGATATATCGCTCGACTTGAGCGGTTCAGTGCGACCGAGGTCGAGGCGATTTTCCTTACGAGTGAGTCTAGTGAAAGTGAGGACGACTCAACTCGTCTAGATATCTCGGCCAATGCTCCTGGCCGCGATTCCGGCGAGCCCATCCATGCCATCATCTTCGATGGCGCTGTTCGCCCCCCTTCCGGGGACCCTTCTCGATCGACAGGCTCAGTCGGCTCTCACTCTGGAGCGGTCTTACCCGCTGCGGCACCCAACCTTCTCATCCACAAAAATGCCATTTGGAAAGTGGATTCTACTGGGTTTGCTGAGCCAATTTGTCAGCCCGGAAATTCATCGCAAATTGTCGGGCCAAAGGAACCGCCTGGGTGGGCCCCTGCGCATGTCAAGACAGACCCGGGTAACGCGATCGACTTTCGACCGGCTGAAGGTGCGGAGAACATTACCTAGATACAAATCGCGCCCACGTACGACTTGGCTATACATTTGTTCTACAGAGTTTGTGCCTAGCACCACCACCGTCAAATTCATCCGGATAAGCCCTGAGGAGCCTCTACTCGTAGATGCGCGCAAGACAATACAAGACTGTGAGTTTACCTCTTCTGTAAAACTCTTCTATGGTGTCATCCGAATTTATGCCTCGTTTAGCCGGTGGACGAAGATTTTACAGAGCAATTCTCGTAAAACGTGGTGTGATAGCCTGTAAGAACTGTTCGCTGGCTGTAACTTCGTGGTTGCTTCGCTTATAGGTCGCGACTTTTTTGGTCATAGATCTGAATACTAATTCTATTGAGTTCAATGCTGCGTAAACAGTATTCAGTAGCCCGCCTTCGTGACTACAGGCTGCTGGACTGCTTCAGGGTTAGATGCCCCAGGCTACCCACTGGGCTTGTTGATTATTTGATTTCAATTACGGGTCCAAAGAATAACACCAGAGATGATAAAAACGTTCGAGGTCCCCATCTACCAAACAATTACTTGTGTGAAAGGTCATAACGTAAAAAGCGCGAAAAACGGTACCAGTTATCATAAGGAGCGGAATTTCTGCCCCAATCAGCCCGCCTGATCGCTACCCTTTATTATAATAGAACCTAGCTCGTCTGAAATATTTTCACAACAGTGACGCCTTGACACCTTTTGACATGATTTCGCGGATGTGCAATGTGGACTTCAAACCGCAGAAGCACCTGTGGGGCCGTAATGCTGCTGGCCGCTTTCCTCGTTGTTTTATGAGGTGAGAACGCATATTCATAAAACAATGCAGGCAAAACTGACTGCCTGGGTGTTCTGCGGGCCGCGATGTGCGCGGGCGTTTGGTATGGAGGCGACGTACTTAATTCAATATATATTGTATGCACCGCCGAGCTCTCGTGTCCAAATATAAGGGCTCCAAGTTGATATTACAGCTCCTTGCGGAACGGACTCCCACAGATCCAGTGCACGGATCGACGGATATAACCGATTCGAGTCGGGATTCGCCAGGGATCAGATCGGAATCCGTCAGAATCCGTCAAATCCTCAAGCACTCCGGATTTTCGACGATTTTGACTCCTTAGAATTTACACTTGAGAACCACTCAAAGAACTCTGCAAACATGCAAGGACATATCGTCTAAGCTTCGGCAACCATCCTGGTCATTTTATTGCGTCGAATACCCCATGGTTTTGTGCTCAACATACCAGCTGTGTTGGAATTTCAAATGACCCCACAATTGGGAATGCAACGTGGAATGATTGTGACTCATCGCAGACAGTACTGTAGGCACAAATCCAGGGCATCAAGGCAGGTAGCGCTTGAGAAGTGCGAGTAATGCTCTTTTGGTAGTGTTTCTACAATCACAGAGGTGTCTGAGGTTTATAGGGGGGCTTAGCTCGAGCAATCCGAGCATGGATCTGGGGCTCAAACGGATTTTGACCGAATTTTTCAACTGATTGGCGGATTGCCAATCCGTTCGACAGAGAGGATTGGATTTCAATCCGCTCCACTCCGATTGTTCGTGAGGACCCCTAGTTGATATAGACCAAACCCAACGTGCTCTTCTTCGCTAACCGAAACCTGTGCAATAAATTAGCTTGTATTGTAGACATTATAAAAAGGATTTTTCACAAATCCTCGAAGGTTTGCGCGATTAGGGCCCCCATTGCGGCTCTTCGACTAATCTAATATGTTCTCTCAATCCCGCAGCCCGCTCAGTTCTTTTCCACAGTCATCGACAGCTTCAATCCCTCTGTCCAGTACGCGATAGAACCGGATTGCTCATCGGTTTTCAATGACACGATTTTTTGTGCTAAACCAGCGCAACCCCCTAGTTATGCGTCCTTCCAGGTCACCCCCAGTGAGAATTCGTCGATAAGAACGGTTTCACCTCTTCCGACTGGCGATCTTGAAGCCCAGTACCGTAAGCGACCATACACCCCGCTAGTGCTTTGCCAGGGCACACTCACTTCATCCCCCTTCTATCTCTAGTCTACTATTGCCTACATCAGGACGGAGGCCGTATCCACACGAATCAATCTTATGGCTCCAGTGATGAGAGCCTGAATGGGGACATTGGACGTCTAAACACTAACGCGCTTTCTCCTCCCCGCAATATAAAAGGCCTCAAGCGATACATCGCTCGTCTTGAGGGGTTCAGTGGAGCTGATATTGAAGAGATATTCCTTACAAATGAGGCGAACGAAGGCGAGCCGGATGCAACACGCCTAGACCTTTCTCCTAATGCTCCCGGCCGCGATCCTACCACGCCCATCCATGTCACCCTCCTTGACAATGCCGCTCGCGCCCCGTCCGGAAAGCATTCTGGATCGACGGAGCCTAGCGGTTCTTCATCAGCAGTAGCTCTGCCCCCTGCAGCCTCCAACATCCTCATTCATAGAAACGCTATTTGGAATGTCGATGCAAGTGGATTTGCGGAACCGGCCTGCGCTCCGGGCAACTCATCGCAGATCTCTGGAGCAAGGGAGCCACCTGGGTGGATGGGAGCACACATAAAGACAGATTCAGGGCACGCCTTCGAATTGCGAATGGCCGAAGGTAGGAAAGCGAAGGTTATGTCCAAAGCGCAATATAGTGTGGCTTAGCGTTTGACAATATAGAATTCTTGCCAGGCCCCAATGCCAAGTGGTATCAGGTATGGAAAAAAGATTATTTCCTTGTAGATCGGCGCAGAACCATCAAAGATTGTGAGTTTGCCTCTCCTGTAGCCTTCCGAAGTGGTCCTAGCTCACCTTGAGACGTCGATATAGCGGAGGGAAGAAGATTCTATCGGGCGATCTTCGTAAAAATTGGTATCATCGTTTGTGAGTATTCTTGCGTTGATAGGACATTGACTGAGGTTACTACCTAACCAATCGTGACTTTTATATTTGCGTCATTAGATTTGAATGCTAAAAGTGTAGAATTTAATGTGACCTGAAAGAGCGAGATTTTCTTTGTTGCTTGAGAGCATGAACAGTAACCAAAGTGAAAATAAAATTATCCTGGATATTTTTTCTACCCGTATCCTACTTTAGGTGGTGGCCAAAATCCCATTTTCCGTCCCCGCATCAATTCTGAGCAATAGATATGTATGGTAAGCGACCTATTTTAGCGAGCGTCGATGCTACTTATCGCATGAGTGCTAGAGATGCTTAGGTATGAGGGAAATGGCTCTAGCTGATATTATAAACAAGGTTCAGGCTGAAGTCAGTCTCAGAGAGACCTACACCTGCTGAGATTCGTGTAAATTCGTTCATAAAGCCACTTCAGCCAGCAATCGTAATATTACGCATCTTCTAGGCTGAAATGAAGTAAAATGCGTTGTTTACTCTACAGTAATAACATATAGTCCCAATGCTACGGCGACAAGGAGCACAGCAGACCCGGCCCTGATATCCCCCGAAATCTTTGATTGCGCTACACTTTTTGTCACGGAATTTTCCTGCCGGCTCTGGAGAGTCCTG
>WIDE01000032.1:250244-314307 GCA_015039315.1 Clavulina sp. PMI_390
AGTTCCAAGGCAAGATATATTTGTGCCCGAACAGTTGGGATGGCGCGCGTGCGGAGTCGGACGCGGCATACCGATCAAATATCAGCGACACCGCAGTTCAGTTCATCACCCTGGTGACTCAGGTAAGCTTGCATAGAATGCACTGCACAGGGCCGATGAAATTCAAATCACCCACCTCCTTTCCTGAAGATCAGAAAAAAATGGTGAGAGGTTGACCCAAGAATGTCATCCTTTCATGAGAGAGGAGAGAAGTGCATTATGGTTGGCGCAGTTACTCTCTGATAAATCCAAACAAAAAGGAAAGGTATATTTATTGCACTCTAGATGATAAAGTACTGCTGGGCTGCCTTCGTGATGGCATGGGAGGATGTTCATGAACGAGCGCTCGACATCAGGAAAGTCTTCCCACGATCTTTCTTTGTCAGCAACGGAACCAGAAAAGGGAATAATAGTCATTTTGCATTCATCCCTCTCCACAACAACCTCACCCACGAGACTCGTTCAGCGTGATACCGTGTACAACGAGAGAAGATCAGGATCGCAGCGTGTATCGTCAAGCGGATTGAGCGCGCGTTTTCGGCCATCGGGCATTGCGTTCCTCTCAGTCCGCATCCCATTGTCGAAAGCAGTGCTACGCATGAGGGTTTGGCTGATAATATTATTCACAAAATGCTCTAAAGGCGCTTAGATTTTCGCGTGGGGAATAACGCTGCCCCTCTCCTGATATTTTTTCGGGTAGATGATGAAATTGTGCAACCCCAACTCCGAGTCGACCTTGCGCGCTAAATTAAGGGATCAGCTTGGCGAGAAAAAGTGACATTACTAAGCTAAGAAGATGCGTCGTAGGTGGCAGAAGATGGATTGGCTGTGTGAACACTGTCAGGCACCGTCAGACCACATCACGCTGCAGTTGATGGACGATGGATTTCAGGTGCGATGCACAAAGCTGATGATGTGATAGTTAGTAATTGATGTGGAGTGTATACATGTACATGAAGATAACACAGTAGATATATCCAATGAGGCAAACAAGCAAGCAGAAAGATAACCTCTCAAGTTCCCAAAGAAAATAAATCGAAGTGCGTAAGATCATCGAGTCCACCAAGCCCAACTAGATCCGCCCTGCTTGATACTGCTCGGTGTAGGGCTCGCCTTGGTCCCTGCGCCACCCGCCTGCGTAGCAGCGTTCACGCCGGGAATACTCGGGTCGTACTCCGTCGACGGCGTCGTAGAGTTGCTCTCACCATTCCAGCAATACGCATTGAAGCACGACTGGCATGCGCTCGTCTGCTTCATCCCTGCCCGACGCTCGGCGCGCAAGACGAGGGCGCATGCGAGGCAGGTAGGGAAGAGCGGGACGTTGTTGGCAGGGTCGATAGATGTGAGATTATCGGCTGCCTCGTGGAAGGCATTCGTCATGTATGCGTCGATTTCTTCTTGGGTGTACGAGAACTGGTAGGTGCTAAAGTTCGTGTAGGCGGTATATGGACGGTTGGGGAGGTAGACCACAAGTGGCGTGGACACAGGGTCGTCACAGCCAAAGAAAGTAGGACGCCTACGAACAAACCGAAGTCAGGCGTCAGAAGAAAAGGAAAGGGGTACCACAGAAAGACTTACGAATTCAGACCAAGATTAATGAAAGTCGCCGAGTCTGCAGGGACCGTCGGGAAGCTTCCTAGAGATGCAAACCCAGGATCCTTCATCCTCTCGCCCGTCCCAACAATCGACCTACCCAACAGACAATCATCAGTCGAGCGCCGAAAAGAGCCAAAAGAATAAGCAAGAGTTATGAAACACTCACGATCCATCTGGCCATCCGTATGCAGTATTCGCAGGGGCATCAAGACCCAAAATAACATCCACATTCCGCTCGGGGTGGATCAACGGCCACAGCGGCAACGTCTCACTGTCCTCGCCTCCATCCACTAGCTCAAGCTCCTTGCTGTTCGAGTCAGCAAATGTAGAGGGAGAGAGACCACCAAATGGATTCGGGTAGGTCGCGAAGTCGTCATTGCCGAGGACATCCTTAAGGAAGTCGCCTAGGACCATTTTGAGGGTATCGTTGTTAGTGATAAAGCCGTAAATGAGCTGATTGAAGAGCGTAGCCGAGGTGCCCATGAGGTAGCCTGAGGGTAGAAGAGCAGGCATATGTAGTCAGAATGGTGGTGGGGTCCATGGGACGAGGAAAGGAAAGAAGACGCACCGGCATTGTCGTAGCCAACGACGCACCCGTTGGGGCCACTAGCGACACCGTTAACAGCAGCGGTGCCCAGATATTCCATCTAGGTTGTCGAGTAGTTTCCGTTCGCGATGAGCAAGCTAGCACCAAGGTACGAATTCACATACCGGAAGGAAGGCCTGCAGAGAGGGGTTCCAGCTACCAAACTCAAATGGCGTAAACTCGAAAATAGAGGTATTGGTCGGAATCGTCCATTCATCGAGAATACGTGATTCGCTGTATGGCAATATTGTGGACGATAGGACAAGACGTGAAGTATGATCAGCGCCGATGAATCTGTACGTGGTGAGGACACGGCTTACGCGATGAGAATGGGGAGTGGTGCGGTGTGCTGGGAGAACGACGGAAGGTTCTGGATGGACGAAAAAGTTGTCGCGGCGCCGCCCTTGGTCGCGTTCACGAGATGGCGAGAAAGTGCAGCTGGAGGGCAGGCAATTGAGATATTTTTGGCAGATAAACGGACTGGATATCACCCACCACCCCAGTAATCGGTCAAGGAAAGATCGAAAGCTCCAGCTTTGCGCTTCTCATCAATCTCTTCTTGCAGCCCAACGTAGTAGTTGATGAGGTTGACAATGCCAGAAGGATCAATCTAAATATAGAGACAAGGAAAGTTGCAGCACCGGAATGTTAGCGACGACGTCAACACTAGTGTGAAGGTGCCGAAGAACGTACGAGGTTCACTTCAAGATTCCAGAACTTGGCCAAGTCATAGACCGTTGGAAAGTTGTTAATCGCCAATGAGCCTGTCCACCATGAGCCACCAGAGAGGCCAGCCATATAGGTGGCAAGTTGCAAGACACCGCCAGTGCCTTGGGCAACGCTACTAGCGTTCCTTCCGTCAAACGCGTTGAACATGCCCGCTCCATGAAGCATGGCACGATAGCCGCCCCCGCTTGTCGCAATAGCGACGTTGGGCAAGTTGGCGGTGTTCGCGACGAAGCTGGCGACGTCAAATCCAGAGCTTGCCAACTCGAGAGCAGGGTTCGTTAGGTAGGACTCCCATGCGGAGACAACATTAGCACGGCGGGCAGCCACCCAGGCCGTCTCCTCAGACGAGAGCGTGTTGGAAGAGGAAGTAGGTTGGCGGATGAGAGTGGAGGGGCATGTTTGGTGGATGGACGGCGCGTAGTTGCCAGAGGGCGCGCTGCTATGTGCCGCTCCGTGGGGCAAGAGGCCAGATTGGCGCAGAACGTTGTGAACCGCATGAGCGTCGGGGGATTTCCATGATTCAAGTGAAGGGGCGAAGGAGGCGAGCAGAGCGCCTAACGCAACGACACCTGCTCCAATCGTGAGACGTTGCGTCACGACCATGGCGACCTGAACTTGCTAGCTCGATTTGGTCCAGGTATTACCAAAGGGGATCAAGGAGGGAGAGGATAGCTGGAATTAGTCGCGGCTCTATATTGTACCTTGTGATCAGCCATATCGAATGAGCGTGGCGGCGTCGTGCACGGACAAGGCACACCGGATAATTTTGTTAGCGATGCAGTTCAGTTCATCGCCCAGGCTACTCCGGCTAGCCCAAAATAAATGCATTTACAACCTTTGCCAAGTTGAAATTATCCACCCTCCCCTCTCCGAAAAAAAGAATGCCACCAGCTTTCACAACGTGCGGGCAATGAGTAATGAACGCACGGCGAGTACCAACCGCGACCTTCGATTATCACAACAGAGCAGGATCCCCTCAGATTAGCAAGCTATTCAAATACCACCAGTGCCATGGTCTTTATGACACTATGGAAGGGTTGACGAAACCAGAACCAGAAATTATACACGTCCTTCAACAGACTCGAGGGCTGATGAAGTGGTAATTATTAACAACACGCTAGTTGTGGGGGTTAGATCACTAGTAATTGATGTCCGATGTATACATCAAGAATAACGGTGGTGTAGATTGTCCAGTATGGGAAGCACGAAGGGGGAGAGAGGGAAGCAGTTATAGAAGGACTACTTCCCCTCATTCCAAAGAAAAATAAATCGAAGTTCGTGAGAGGTCATAAATCGTCATCAGGAAAGCAGTCAAACGACAACGCACAGCGCTGCCAGCTCTACACATCTAATCACCTTGTCCACCAAGCCCAACTGGATTCGCTCCGTTTGCTGCTGCTTGGTGTTGGGCTCGCACTTGTGCCAGCACCACCAGCTTGCGTCGCCGCAGGCACGCCCGGGATGCTCGGGTCATAGTCCGTTGACGGCGTCGTCGAGTTGCTCACTCCATTCCAGCAGTACGCATTGAAGCACGATTGGCAATCACTAGTCTGTTCTATCCCCGCGCGACGCTCAGCACGCGAGACAAGGGCACATGCAAGGCAGGTAGGGAAGAGCGGGACATTGTTGGCGGGATCGATGGACGTGAGGTTGTCGGCGGCTTCGTGGAATGCGTTGGTGAGGTAGGCATCGAGTTCTTGTGGTGTGTAGGAGAACTGGAACGTGCTGAAGTTTGTGTATGAGGTGTAGGGAGCGTTGGGAAGGTAAACGACAAGCGGCGTGGACACAGAGTCGTTGCAGCCGAAGAATGTAGGGCGTCTGAGATGAGGAAAAGTTAGGAGAAGTTTCTGAGTAGGGCTTTGGTGAGTTAACACATACGCATTCAGACCAAAGTTGAGAAAGGTCGCCGCATCCGCAGGAACGGTAGGGAAGCTGCCCAGGGATGCAAACCCAGGGTCCTTCATCCTCTCGCCAGTCGCAACAATCGATCTAACCAACAAATAGCCATGAGCCCCAGTTCGGACCATCAACACAGAAAGCACACTGAGGGAAATACTCACGATCCGTCTGGCCACCCAAAGTCGGTATTCGAGTTCGCATCAATCCCCAAAATGACATCCACATTGCGCTCGGGGTGAATCAGTGGCCACAGTGGCAAAGTCTCTTTGTCCTCGCCACCGTCCACCAGCTGGAGCTCAGCATTGTTGGAGTCCGCGAACGTGGAGGGATTGAGACCCGTGAATGGGTTCGGGATAGTGGACAGGTCGTTTTCACCAAGTACGTCACCCAACAGTTCACCCAGCACACTTTTGAACACGCTACTGCTGTTGAGGAACTGGACGATGAGCTCATTGAATAGTGTCGCAGATGTTCCCATCACGAAACCTGGAGGCGGAGACACAGATACGGGATAAGTCGGGATGATCGTCGTCGAGTGGAGGCCAGAAATTAATTGACGCACCAGCATTATCAAAACCAGTAACACATCCATTAGTCCCATTAGCGACACCATTGACAGCCCCAGTGCCAAGAAATTCCATCTAGGTTATTAATGAGCATGCGGAGATCGAGCACGAGGAGATCAAGCTTCCTACCGGAATGAAGGCCTGCAAAGAAGGGTTCCAGCTGCCAAACTCGAACGGCGTGAACTCAAAAATGGAGGTGTTTGTAGGGATGGTGGATTCGTCGTTGATGCGGGACTCACTATAGAATCGAGGTTGTGAAGAAGGGCCAATGGTCAAGATTAGACAAACACTTGTATTGTGAAGATGACCTACGCAATGATGATTGGGAATGGTGCGTCGTGTTGAGAGAACGAAGTGAGGTTTTGGATCGACGAGAATGTTGTCGCTGCGCCACCATCAGTTGCGTTGACGAGATGACGAGACAGTGCCGCTGGATCGAGGTCGGCGAAAAATGAGATTTTGGTCTCGGAGGAATAAAAATTCTGGTCGCTCACCGCCCCAGTAGTCTGTCAAGGACAGATCAAAGCCTCCCACATTGAGCTTTTGGTCGATTTGCTTTTGCAACCCAGTGTAGTAGGTGATCAGGTTGATAAGACCCGAAGGATCGATCTGAAGAACGAAAGAGAGTCAGGACGTCAGTATGAACAGAGCGTAAGATCAAATCGGGCGAAACGACTTACAAGGCTCTCTTCGAGGTTCCAAAAGTTAACTAGATCATTGATCGGAGGAAAGTCGTTGACTGCCAACGTGCCCGTCCACCACGAGCCACCAGACAGGCCAGCCATATAAGTCGCCAATTGGAGGACGCCGCCCGTGCCTTGGGCAACACTGCTCGCATTCCTCGAGTCGAAAGCATTGAACATGCCAGCTCCATGGAGCATTGCGCGATAGCCACCACCGCTGGTAGCAATAGCGATGTTAGGCAGGTTCGAGGTGTTCGCCATGAAGCCTTTAACGTCGAAGCCAGAGCTCGTCAAGTTGAGTGCAGAGTTGGTCAGGTAGGACTCCCATGCAGAGACAACATTGGCACGACGGGCAGCCACCCAAGCGGACTCGTCAGATGATAGGGCTTCGGACGATGAGCTGGGTTGGCGGATGAGTGTGGAAGGGCAGGTTTGCTTGATGGATGGCGCGTAGTTGCCAGAGGGCGCGGTGCTAGGTGCTACACCTCGAGAAAGGAGACCGGCTTGGCGCAGGGCATTTTGAATCTTACGAGGCTCAAGGGTGCCGAGTCGCTGGAATGAAGGGGCAGCCGCGGCCAGCGGGGCGTAGAACGCAAAGATGGCTGCCAGAGCCAAGAATAGCCTCACCATCATGGAGGCCAAGAGAAGAGTTGAAATAGGAAGAGGGGGCCGCTTCAAGCGTGAAAGAGGGGAAAGCCACTCAAATAACACGAGGTGTGCTTGGTATATGTACTGGGCGAGACGTTTGATCTTGCCCGACACATTGATCAGCTACCGGCGTAGTACCAGTCATTACCCAGGTGACTGGACAGATGCACAACATATGGTCGCTATATTAAGATCACCAGCCTCGGTTCCCCGAATATCAGAGAAGGCTGATTGATCGAACAGATTTTTGATTGGGGTAGCAGCACGGAACAGCAATGTGGCGCATCACTGTGACGTCGGTGTCAGCGTGACATTCCCACGGCCCCCGCGTTTCATGCGAAGAATGATATTCAAATGAACAGGCGCCGACTCAGTTTGGATTCATTCTCCATCTCCTACTTGCACCCGCGAGGCCGAATAATAAGATGTATAAGTGAGACTAGCCTAGGATCACCGCAGATATCGTCAAATAGCCGAACGCGCATCTCTGGGGCCGGCCAGCATATGTACAGCCCCACCCACGCATCGCCATGCTCAAATCCCATCTCAGGTTCGTGCCTGATACAAGCGTTCCTGACGCCAAAGTCTCAAAGCTGATCTAACAGCCAACCCAGGCCCTTGGTGCGCGGGGATCAGCCCCATTAACCCGAGAATTTCTTGAACGTATCGTCACCAAAATGAGGTCAGTCGCCCAAGGCTTCAAGGCTCCTTCCGTCGGGGCCACTCCTTTCTCGGCTTGTTCTCCAAATCAATCCATGTCTGGTGGTTTATGTAGTGCTCTTCCCATAGAAGGTTAGCAAAATAAATGAATTCTTCCTTTTGGCTGACAAGCATTCGGGGAGTCAGAATGTTGCATGCACCATTGACAGTATCGATAGTAATACTTACTTGAAGGGCAAAGGCTCAACTAGTGGCCCGCCAAATTCAATCGCGGCGTTGTTCAGCCACATCACCCAGAGTCGAGTGAAAGCTATAACATAGTGTGGCTAAGACTCGGGATGCAGTGTCACGTTGAGACAAAAACGCCATACCTTCTTCGCCTAACGTTCCAAATGGTCCTTGTTCCCAGAGATCCCCCTTGGTACCAGGATACGTCTCCCACATCCTTTTAGTGCTCGGCAGGCGTGCAGTGCGCGACCACGTCCTCGCTAACCCAAGAGCTTGATACCGTCCTAGAGTCCAGGATCGAGGACCTGCGCATTTGTTACGAGTTAGTGAACTTTTGGACAGAAGAAATAAGAGCTAGCTTACCATTTGCGAACGCCAGTGTAGGATCAGGGATATAATGTCCTGTCCAGTGAAGAGAGTGGAGACGCATCCCATCGGTAATGATTGGCTCCACTTGTCTTTGGGGAACAGTACTGTTTACGATCGATCTGGAAGGTTACAGAAGGTCAGAGATTAGCAAAACGCACATTCAATATTGGAAGAGGGGAGTTCGCACGAGTTACGGAAGTCCACGAGGAACGGCATAGATCGTCGGTATCCAGTACAGAGAATAATCTGCACACATTCAGATGAGATGGACGCGCTATTGAGAATGGACATTGAAACTGGCTCACCTCGTCGAAGCCGGTGGCGTTGGTTCCATCTACGAACTGAAGCACCACGTCCCGCATTGCCCAGCTAGTGCGTTTGGTGTCCTCGGGCGGAAGCTCGAACGACCCAATCAGAGGGACCTTGGTAATATTCGCAGGGAGGCGCAAGAAGCTTCGTCGGCGAAAGATACTTTTCATGTTCGGCTATGAAAGGGAGGAAGAAGAGCCCATCAGTTCGACGAGCCCTAGAAACAATTGACTTGAGAAGACTCACTCGGATACTGATTGAGAAGTTTGCGACATGTGGAGCAAGGTCTCTCGCAATTTCTGACGCGGACACACTACCCCCAACGATCAAAACGTTCTATGTCGAGAAAAAAGAATCAACAATCTTTGTTCGTGCTATTGTGCTTGGCTGTCTGAACCTCACCTTGCCGCTGTAGTCGCTCGGATTCCTATACCTTCGCGAATGGTACACTCCATCTGGCCACCTTTCTGCTGCCTGCTTTATCCCGGGCAGATTAGGAACCCACGGCCCATCAAACGGGCCTGACGCAACCACCACTGCATCAAAGTCTTCCGTCCACCACTCAGCACGGACAGCGTTCGGTTTGGTGGAGTATGGGAGTTTCTCGAGCTTGCGGAGAGTAAGAGTCCATTTAGAGGACCCTGGCGTTTTCAGAAGGCGCTCGACGCGTGTGGAGTAGGAAGTGATGTTGTTGATTGGCTGTGAGGTTAGTGGCGAGGAGTTTAGATCGTGAGCGGAGGCATATGCACGGGTGTTGGATTGGATGAGGTCTTTCGGGATGTCCCAGGGCTACATGATGAAATAAACAGCTCAGCCCTAGCTTTATGCGATATTGTGGGTCGAAACGAACGTACTGTGTTAGGAGGATAGTTGACACCAGGCATTCCAGTAATAGACTATGCATGCAATTGATAATTCGTAAGGCATTCGGAATTCCATGAGAAAGTGATGGATGACCGCACAGGATGAGAGTTTGCCCGCAAGTGGTTCCATACGGGACTTGGGCTCCACTGGTCGCGCAATCTCCAATCAGAGCTGATGCCATCCTCGCCATCTTCATAAACTCTCCAAGATGGCATGATCGGTGGGATGTCAGGTTCATAGGCTAATGTCTCTAGCGGCCGGTTTCTGGATATGATAGTAAGTTGGCGAGAGGTAAATCGGCGTTCCTCGTGTCAGATGATTGCAGACTCACGGGAATGTTTCACGGACGGGCCGTTCGGGGCTCCAGTTCCAGTTACCCCCAGGATTTGTCGTCCGCTCGAACAATCTAACGTCAAACCCGTATTCAACGAGTGTCACGGCTGCCGTCAAGCCCGCAGGTCCCGCCCCGATCACAGCAACTCGTCGAATATCATAGGGAAACTCGTATGAGTCATCAGAGGTGGAAGTAGAGGTGTTCTTGGTGAGCTCGGGTGGAAATCGAGAGCTGCAACCCATATCGCAGTGCGAGCCACATCCTCGCACATGAGGGAAAAGGAGAACGAAGATGAGAGATAACGAGATGATACGTGAAGCAGCCTGAAGTAGTATGGAGTGGGGCAGCGTAGGCATCTTGTGGAGTCTATTTTACATAGGGGTGTCTATCAGAGCTTCAAGAGAGCCGGCTGAGTGAGGTGCAGGTGTGGGGAGCAAGTGAGCGATTAGGAAGCGTTGGGATTCGTTCTCACGTCACACTCCATTGAATTAGTACTGAATACCCGGGAGCACACCGAACATCCGAGGTTAGTGTAGCCAGCGCTCGACTAATTGGAGGTCGAATGGGAAATTAGAGAGACAGAAAAATGGCGGACTCGGTTCCGGTTGGAGAAGTTTCAATGCTAGGTGGCCAACTTCGACCGCAACATTATCGAGGACAGGGAATGCTTCCTAGGCTTAATGGATGAGGAATGCAAAGCCAAATTATTGTCATGAGAAGTACAGGTTTATCGAGATAGATTTTCTGCTTGATTCCAGATGCATTGCCTTCCGTGAGTGTGAAAGGCTGAAAACAGACGGTCTAGGCCTGAGAGTCAATACGGACAAACAAAGAGGTCATTCAATCTTGGGCTGTCAAGTCTGCTTCATCCCAACTTTCGTCCAACACAGAAGTTGATAATATAGAATGGGGGGCGAACAAGGCTCCATCATGTATTCGGAGGGGAAGATCCTGTGTTCAGAGTAAACGTTAGGCTTCGCTGCGGGATGTAGAGGTCCTGGCATTCTTCTCGCTTGGCTGACGATTGGAGGTAGTCTGGAGAGTATCAAAAAGTCGGAAAAATATCATATGGTATCTCAGGGGCTATAATGGTTACCCTGCTCTTACTCGCCCAAATATATACGTCGTAAATTGGAATTCTGTTCGATCCCGACTCGAGAGACGTTGAGACAGCGTCCCGCCATGAGATGCCTGACTACGAGCTAGAATGAAATCGAGTGGGTTGGTAGTGATATATTCATTTACTATGGCTATCTAGGCATTTATCCTGAATTTTCTGAATTTCCATCCGTTACATAGACGAGCCAAACGTATAAAAGCAGGAGTGTGACGCAAATTTCGTGCTTTTCACCCCCACGTTCTTTTCCCCTCCAGAACTCGCTCTTCATCATCGTCCTACACAACATTGACCGCACCTTAGCTCGCTCCCATTCTTATCATCTCTTCCCCCAGCTCCGATCTTCCTCATTATCTATCCTCACATTCCGCTCGTCCATCCATGAATTCGCATGCCCCGCACCGTCAGCGAACACTGCCTGACGGCAATACATCTGCTCTCATCCTTTCTCCCTCCAGCGACAACATTTGGGCGTCCTCTGTGCCAGCACAGTCATCGTGGACCGAGGCGCCAGAGCGTGTCTGGTCGCAGAACCGTGTGTCGCCTCTTGGGTCGCGCGACCCGCTGCAGCCCAGTCATAACATCCCCACTGCCCAAGTGCGCGACGCCAAAGAAGTCTCTTTCGTGCCGCGTGGTGACATGCTCACGGAATATCAACATATGAAAGAGGACGTTGTCGACCAGTCGCGTCGATCGAGGGTAGGGGCGATCGGAGAGGGCCGCGGAGCGTCTGGTAAACCTCAGAACCCTATGGTATGTTCCTTCATATCCTACTGTCTCCCCGACGCGTCTTGCACCTTCTTCTCCTCTCTACTATGACCACTCTACGTCAAATTGCCCTTTTTCGTCGTCGACGTCGGGGTTACCTTATTTGGCAGAATCAATTTTGGCTCCGGCGTCGGCCGAGTCGGAGCCTCCGACGCGTTCCCCAGTTCCGACCTCCCATGAACATGCGCTTATATTCACTATCCGAACCTATAGCTGCCCTATGGCTACATTCATGATTCTATCGGCCCTAGTCGCGATCGCACGGCTCCCAGTCGCTTCAATGGACTAAGCTTGGATCTATCCTCCCTCCATATATCCAATTCCTCACCTGCTTCGTCACCCCTGGATGGTACATCTACCTTTGTGTCTACCCCATCTAACTCCGTAAAGTCGAACACGCCAACAACCCCACAGGATCCGCATGGAAGCTTCTCCTCAATCCCCTCTGCCAAGAGCCTCGACGAGGATCCCACCGTATGGGTGAATCCTTCGTTCAAAGGAAACAGCCGATACACAACCGCACACGTCGAGCGCGGCCTCGATGATGCTCGGTTCCATGACCCGTCTCGTAGCATCCGCTCCACTTCCTCCTCGGCCTATGACTTCAACGATGAGACATTCCGATTCCACCCTCCTACCTCTGGAGGCATGTACGAGGTTGGACCTCCAATGGACGACCTGAACCAAGGGGCCGTTCAACGTGCTCGCTCCCAGCGAGACTTCTCACCAAATGTCCCTCCTTTCCCTTATTCGAGCTCGTGGCTCGGGCCCCGAGAGCTCGAGGAAGCTAGCCTCGTTAATCCATTTGGCGCAAGTGATTCTTACTCCCATATCAATGCTTCAAACCCCGACTACCCATACCCCACTCCCTCTCCCTATACATCGCTTCGCCCTGATCTCTCTCCTTCTCCTGCTAATCTCTCGAGCCAACTGCCTGCTGTCAACGCCCCCTACCCTCCTCCTAAGGGCATGGTGCCTTCCACTCAACGTAGTGGCTCCCTTCCTATCATCCAAGCTCCTTACAATGACACTTACCCCTCGCAAACTCCTCTGCCGCTTCCTGGCTCGATGTTGCCTCCGCATCTTACGACAGGCTCCGCTGTAGTCCGTGGAGAATCTCTTCACGATCTCCCCCATCACCCTGGGCACGAACATCCCTCGTATTCCGCCCCGTTTGAGACGTATATGCAAGCGAGGAGGACTTCTCTTGCCGGACCGCCTCCAACCTCTACATCTACTGGTAGCTTGTCCCCAGAGTCGGGGGCGCGATCAGTCCAACGTCCCGCGGGGCCTGCTCATCACGAAGTAAGGGTGCTACTTTTCTTCTGCAACCATATCCCTCCCGCTGATTCGTCGTTATCCTTTTAGCCCATCAATTTCCTCCAGATGCTTCAGCCGACTGCTACTCCACCATACGACGACTTCGTTAACCGCATTGTTATGTACTCTGATCAGCAAGCCTCTGTCTTCCTCCAGGTACGACGCTCCATAATTCCTTACCCTGCTCGCTGCCCCCTGTTCTGATCTTTCCTCAATGTAGCAAAAAATGAAGGTTGCCTCTGCTACGGATAGGCTGAAGATTGTGACTGCTATTGCTAATCGTGGGCTTGAGATGATGGTATGCTCAGTGCTGACAGCTCCCATGCCCGTGTCCACTGATACTTTGTCTATTGTGTGTAGACTCATCGTTTCGGCAACTGGGCAGTCCAGCGCTGCCTCGAATCTCCATGCACCCGGGAGGATAGGAGTCGCCTAGTGGCTGTCATGGAGTACGTCTTGATACCTGTCCCGTGATAAATTGGCCTCTATTGTTGATAGTTCTGTCTCTATTGCTCTAGAGGTCATGTTGTAGAGCTTGCGACGAACTGCTACGGAACACATGTCATACAGAAGGCGCTTGATTGCGAGCAGGACATCAAAGTACGTGTATCGTCGCCGTGGATCTGTAGGGTCTTGGTCCTCAGCTCTAACATGCCGCCTTCTAGTTGCTCGTTCTCACTGAACTCTTGATGAGCGATCCCTATGCTACTCTCATGAACAAGCATGCCGCGCATGTCTGGAGTCGTATTATGGAACTCAACTGGCCCGAGCCTGCTCCTCCCATCTTCCAGTGCGTCAATACTGCTCTGAAGGGTCGATGGGTTGATCTGGCGTGCCATGAGACCGGCTGTACGCTATTCTCTCTACTATTCCTTTTGGGGTACCAAATTGACGCTTCATTCTCTTCTGTAACTAGCCCTCGTTGTGCAGCACGCTTTCGAGAACCTCGACGAGGCTGACACGCGCGATCTGGTCGGCGAAGTGCTGCAGCACTTTGATCGTATCGTCTGCGATCCGTGGGGAAGTTGGGTCGTTCAACATCGTACGTAACTGGGTCCCTCCTTAGACCACCCTCTCCCATCTGATCACAACTCACCCCTCCTAGTGCTGGAACATGGGGCCGAAGATGATCGTTCGCGTGCATTGGGCCTTCTGCTGGAGGCGCTGCATATCTATAGCACTGACGCTCAGGCGTACAAATCTATCGAGAAGGCTATCAAGTGCGGTGGGCCCGAGGTCCTCGATCGCATTGTGAGCCGTTTGTGTGAGCCTGGCTCGAGCAAGCGCCGCGCGATGCTGGTCGACCTGGCTCTCAACAGTGTTGGAAGCCAGCTGATTGCTCAGATCTTGCCTTCTGTCAACAAAGAACAGGGGACGACCCTCTACGACTCCGTGAGTATTCTTATAATTTTCATAACCCCTGATGTACTCGTTTGACAATCGGCACCGAAACCTGCTCGTCTTTCAGATCAAGAAGCATGTCGTGACCTTGAAAGGGAGCAAGTCCGGATCGCGAGTTACCTGGCTCTTGTAAGTTTAGACGCAGTCACGACTCCGCAATGTACTCACGGCGCTCACTTTGTAGCGACAAAATGCGCGCCTACTACGGCTACTGAACTGCTATGACGCTGACGACTCACCGATGAAGATTTCTTGTTAATACTCACTCAAACCGGGGCAGCTGCGATCTCCCTGCGTTCTCTCCATCTGCATCATTACTTTCGTAAATCGCTCTTCTCGCATCTCCCACTCATCTTGGTCGCTTTCATTGCATCCACTTGCATTCACGACTGCTTTCTTGTTCTACACCGAATCTGTCTGTCATCATCACCTTCGCAATTCGTCTCATTTTCATGCATCGCTCTCATCTTGCCTACTGCGCTCTTCGTTGGAGGGCCCAGCCATCTCACTATCTATCTCGCATTCCATCCAGAATGCTGTCATTCTGAATCTTTCTGTTGTTCGTTGTCGACGAAAACTCTCCTCGCTTTCACTGCATGCCGCAAGGCTCTTCATAGCGTCCCCATTTCGCAAATTCGTATCTATGCTCTTCGCTTTTTGTTACTGTTCCATTCCAGTCGCTCCCTGGCAGTATCCAGTAGCCGAATCGCTTGACCTCTGTCATGCCCATCGAGCATTGGGTTGTTATTCTGTTTCATCTTTCTTTTGTTGTCTTGTTACTCTACATAAAGCCTCCCCTTTCGCGGTCCAGAGGTGACCCGAGACGAAGCTCAACAACATTCTTGTCTCTTTGCATTAGTAGTTGTGTTTTCCTCGCATTACAATATCATCGAACTGTCATAGCCTTGAAATTTCTCGAGGTTGGATTGAGATCGCAACGGAAAGCTGAACAAATTTGTCTACAGTTGATGAGCCCAAGCCACGAACTCCAGTCAAGTTGGTGACGATTGATGCACCAGCGTGACTGTCACGCGCTACGAATCTTCCAACATTGTTGAGAGATCTCTTTGCTGCTGCATCTCTCGCGTGATACTCGCGGTATGTGGTTCAGGTGCTGAATATGGCTATTTTATATCCTAACCCTAGCATAAACAGGGCTTCCACGCCTCCGCAGCTCTGAAAGTCCCTCGGTGCATCGGGGCAGGGTGGTTGAACGAAATCTGGACGGTATTACACTGTCATAGGCTACATCGGTAGAGTTAGGAAGACTGTGAGTTGTTCATGAATTACGTATAGGCCGTGTCGGAGCTGATTTCGGGTGTCAGTGAAGCGCGGTCTAGTTATTGTGCTTCTTGTGGGAGGTGGTTGAACACTTTTCCAACCAACCGCATCAAATACGCGGTGTATCTGTCGTTGAATCGAGCATAAAGGAGTTATTGTAAGCTTCTTTCATTCGCCCGCTAAACTCTGGCGTGCACGACTCTACCTACAAGCATATACATTCAACCCCCCTCTATCGTTAGTGATCAACGTTTTTCAACCACGATCTTTAGGGAAATATCTGCTGTTAACAATCCGGATCTGTTATATCCGATCTAATTCGGAGGTTGCTTGCTTTGCTTTGCTATCATTGCTTCATTCCTGCGCTTGTGGCGTAAAGTCGACGGCTCGACCTTTCAGCCAGGTGCGTGTATTTCAGCATTCGATCATTAATGACGTGCATCAAATTATGATATATAATATATGGCCTTCAAATAGACACCCTAACACGCCTACTAGGTTGCTCCTACCCCCACCCTGACGCGCGCCGAGTCAGTCTGCTTTGAACCCTCATAGCTCTAATGTCCCGGCCTCTGACATGTAGGACAACCCCTTTTCTCGATCACAAGAATTATGAAGACTTACATTTATCAAAGCTGTCGATCCCACGGCCGATCCGGAACCCACGACCAAGAAGCGCAAAATCGCTTCGACCAGTGACTCGCAAACCACCACAGACGTAGTCACCACGTCTGAAACGAAGTCACCTTCCCGGAAGGAATACAGCGTCGCAGAAGCGTCCGTGCAGACTTCGCTCCCTGATGCAGATGCCGATGCATCTCCGCCCTCAGGGACTTCTGACACCTCTCATCACGAAGTTTCCGCAATTTTGTTTGAGGAAGTTTTGCTCCTCGATGATACCTCGCTGAAGGGACTTGATGAGGCGGCTGAAGCTGTTGTCAAAAAGAGCTCTTACTACTACAATGTTCAGGAACTTGGCCAGCTCGTCCAGCCTGACTATGACTCTGATTCTTCTGCGGAGCAGCCTGTCAATCCTGCTGTTGCTGTTCTCAAGGGCATCATTGACACAATCCGTGAATCGATTCCCTCAACGTCTTCCCAAAAGGCTCCCTACACTATCAAATGTGTTGACTCGTCCCCATTTGTCCAAGCTTCGGCACCGCATCATCCTCCATCTATTACGGCTGTTTTTCACTCTGAAGAATCAGAAAGAGACCAAAACTACGACTACGGAGGCGTTGCATTCCTCGTCGATCCTGAGGGGGCAGATTTCGAGAATAAACTCGAAGGAGAAATCGGTTCTGACGCAGGCTCTGAACGGTCAGGGAACCATCCAGAGGTTGAAGACCTGAGGGCAGATCCATCTAATGATCCTCAGGAATCTTCAAATAGGAATAGTTTGCGGCCTCCGGCAGAGTTGTTAAGGTGCGCGACTGAGACTATGTCTGGTTTAGGGAATCGCCGCCATGTGCTTGGCATCTCAGTTGCAGGGAACCAGGCCAGGTTCTGGTATTTTGATCGTGCAGGCTCGGTTCGCACTCCGAAGCTCAGCATGCACGAAACTACGTTCATTCGTATGGTGATGGGGCTGTTCCTCGGGAGTTCGTCTCAGCTCGGCTTTGAGGAATCTATTCAGCCGAAGGACCCGTCTCATCCTCCCGAATTCGATTTCTCCGACGAGTTCAACATCACAGTGCAGGGTACAGTCTTCTCTATCCAACGTCCTATTCATGTTGCACATGAGCTTTCGGGCCGAGGCACGGTTATCTTTGCCGCTACACCAGCGGCCCCACCTGATGATAATAACGACAAGTCTCTTATATCGACCCCATCCGACCCCCTGTTGCCTTCGGAGGTGGTGGTAAAGCTTTCTTGGCAAAGAAAAGATTGGGGCTCTGAGGACGAATTATACCGTCTTGCACAGAAGAAAGGCGTGAAAGGAGTTGCCCAGCTATACCGATCGCAAGTCCTGTCACGGCTCTCGTTTGGGTATCGCGGAAAACTTCTGTCACCGGGCGCCTACTGTGATCGTGAGCTACGAGTGCAAGTTTCGGGGCCACTCTGCATCCCTCTACATGACGTTCACGACCCTAAAACGTTTCAGCAAGCGGTTATTTCGCTCGTTGAGGGTACGCAGAATGGGTAGTGGCTTTTCATTTACTTTGACTAATCTTCCATTCCCTTAGCTCACCATGACCTCTACCATCAGGCAGGTATTCTACACCACGATATCAGTGTTAACAATCTTATGGTAGACGCCAACGATCACTCGGTTGGAGTGTTGATCGACCTTGACATCGCTATCCATGTGCGCGATGGGGAGAAGAAGCTTTCCTTCCCCCCAGCACCTGGTGGTACTTATGCTTTCCGCGCTATTGACATTCTACGTCAAGGAGAGCCGGTCACTAAAGTGTTCTATCGACATGATCTTGAATCTTTCATGTATTCCCTAATGTGGATTGTCACACACTACATTGCACCTGACCAGGAGGATCGATTTGATCTCATGGCATGGGATCAGGAGGATCCCAAGGGCGCGGCTTCTAGCAAAGAAGGTGTGATCATAGGTCTAGCTGGAGAGATCTCTAGCTGGCCCCTCACAGACGGCTGGTTTCCCCGAATGGCGCGCCTTTTCAAAGAAGGAAGAAGGCGACAATTCCGAGCCACTCAGGATGGGAGAGACATAGATGAAGAAACTTATGGCGGATTCATCACGTTCGAGTCTTTCAGAGCTATATTGGATGACTATCATTCGTGATATGTTTTACTGAGTTATATATTGTGGTATTGACAACAACCCATGTCAGCTCCATATGTGTAGCAGAATGTAGGGGGTGGAAAGAACCGGTTCTGCGGCGCTTTTTCAGTCCCAACGGGAATTGTCAAAGAGTTATAAGCTCTAGTAGTGAATTGTGATCGAGAGAATCAGCTGCGGATGGACCACGAGTCAAAACCGCATCATAGGCACTGTCTAACAACCCAAGGACTTTGAATAGGACGTCACGAATCCCATCCCGTACCTTGACGTTGTTTGGCCATAAATTCCTAACAACGGTTTCAGACCAGTCCATCCTGTGATGATCATCCAGGAAAGCCAGCTTGTTCTGTGATAAGCGCCGCTCATTATCATTACTCCAGTCCTCAAAACACCGAGCTTCACTATTGGCGGGGCAGGCTTGCGAAAAGATCCATGCCAGTGACCATATAAAGCCTTCAATGTCATGACGAATGGTATGGTAGTATGTTTTGAGCCGGAATCGACCATCAAGGTGCTGAAGGGATGCAAATATATTGGAGAATGTGTGTGGCACAACATCCTGCTCGGCATAGGCTTGGGCCTCTTTCTCAAATTGTTTCGAGTCTTCCCCATCAATATCCATTGCTTCCCAATGTTGCGTGGGGCCGGAAACAGCAGCAAAGTCAAGGTCAATTAGAAATCCCTGAGACTTCCCTTGCCTCCATGCAGGTTGGTACATGAGATTATATGGGTGGATATCGCGGTGAAGAATCTTTTTAAGATCCAAAAGAGAACGATGTGCTACATCGTGAACGTAAAGTGAGGCGCGATCAGGAAACAAGGCATATTGAGACTGCCCACCTTTTACAGTATCTGCAAATAGTCGCAGAAACTCGAAAGGCGCCTCTTTGATAGGAAATTCGTGCAATGGGAGTAGGAGATTCTCGAATATAATGATCCGAAGTTCGCGATCAACGGGAATATCTGCGGGGCGAGCCTTTTGCTGTAGCTGACCCCTTGTTCCATCGGATAGCTTGCCAAGAGTGCAAGATGCTACAGCGCGAGCAATGCCAGTAATTTCGTGGCATTCACGTAAGAGGTCCATTTCCGACATACGGTTCACTGGTTGCCACGATGCTTTAAGCACATATAAGGGACCATCGGGAGCATTCAAGTTGCAGGAGTAAACCATTGTTCCACGACCGAATAACCCACGCGAATCGCCAATATTCAAGCGCCTCATGTTGAATAGGTGAGTGGATGGCAATGTAGAGGGGTTTCTTGCGGACCCTTCAAGACTGATCGGGATTTGGACAGCGGCTGGGGAGTTTGACAAAGGGATGTGTTTGCATAGAGGAAACAATTTGGGGGTGAATCCGTACTCTGGCGGCTGAAGATTGGTGAGAACACTGAGAACCCGAAAAAGGTCCTTTTCTGTCCCTTTCTTCTCGAACGTGAATGGTTTAGACCCGATAACGCCGTTCCGATCGAAATAGCAGAGCTTGAGGGACGTATGACTGACGTACACGGCGAGAGTAAATTCGCGCCGACCATTTGATGAGAGAATATCGACGGCAAGTCCTGCGAGAACTTGCCATGAAACGAGTTTGGTTGGCGTCTTGGGGGGCTTTGTTTTTGGGGCGCTGTCGTCGATCTAAAACAAGTATTGGGCCAGATACTTGTAAGTAGTCGTAGAATGACGCACTATCTTCTCTGATCTAAGCGACGAGGAGTTATCCTGTCCCAGAAACTTGTCGGTATTGATATCAGTGTCGATATGGAATGGGATCACCACATCCGGCCATCGGACAGGGTCTTTTGTGGTGGGAAGCCGGTCATAAGGCACGAGACAAATGGCCACCCTACAGGGTGATGAGAGGTCAATGAGAGAAGTGATTTCTCCAGACGGTCTCACTTTCGATACGCGGCGATGGCCTGCTTCGAGTCTGGTTTAACATAACCGGTATCTGTGGCTACCATCCTAAGAATGCTGAATCTTTTATCGACCACGTATGAAACAATACGTTGGAACGATTCCCGTATACACTTGTCCCGATCCTGATTAGGGGCCTTTTTGGAGATCTTTAGAGCCTCTCGATACGTATCAACGAGCCTGCCGAAGGTGTCATACAATCGTGGAGGCGTGAGGGAAAAAGCCTGGCAAGTCTCAGGGCTCAAGTGCTCAAGGAAGGTATCGAAGTCGATCCAGTCGATAGTGTTGTCCGTCAGATCCGCTTCCACCGATGAGTCACCTTCCGCGGTCTGATTGGTGGCATACTGGTTATGAGAGTACGTCCCAGCAGCTAGGGGGGTTTCGGACCAGATATTAATGGTGAATAGCCGAATTCTCTGGTCGTAGTTCTGCACGTACTTTTCTGGGTCCTTCTATTCTTGATAGTGGACGTCCCAGCCATCCGTATAGAAGGGAACTTGGGTCTCCCACCAGAAGCGGGCTGTTTGGTGATTACCTTGTTATCATGTTTCGTCATCGCTCGAGGGGTTTCCTCGAGTAGAAATTGTTGGCTACAGAAGTGAGGCTTTGGTTGCTGCAACAACGAGGCCGAAAAACAGCGCGCTCCATTGAATGGAGATACCAATTCCCACAGCGGAAATACGAAAGCAAGAATTGAACAGGGTCACGCTGAGTTGCCAGATACCGAGAAGAGCTGGCACCGCCAAGGAGTTGAAAAGGAGTTGGCTGATAATTCTGGTTTACGGAGGACGAAGTCCAACGTCGGGCCGTCAAGCCAGAATTATGGACTGCCCTTGGGTTGGTGAGTGTAAACACGTTAACATGCGCCGGACGATTTGATTGATAGCCGAACATGGGCCATAAGGACGAATTTGGGGTACTGTAACGGTAATGGGACTTGTCAAAAAGTCCAAAAGTAAGCCTGGTGCAAAATGAGCACCATGAATTTGCTATTGAAAGTGTCACGTGACCTGCAGCAATTTCACAGCAATTGTTCAAACGAGGGGTCCTATTCAATTGGGCCCTGAATACTCGAAAGGAGCAGAAGCCGTCCATATGATGAAGGTGTAGTGTATACTCGAACTGTAGAGCAGGAATGATACAGGAGTTCAGGATATCTGGAAATTCATTCAAGAAAGGGACATGGGTACTGGCGAAACAATGAGGCGAAAACAGAAGAGTAAGGAAAGCCTTTCTATGCCGACTCTGAGAGAGAAGATTCTTTGGTTTTCGAGGTGGGGGAAAGCCCCTCGATACCGTCCCACACTTCCCGGTTGCGATACTGCAGCAGCCAGCCGGGGTGGAAGAAGTTGATGGTGTACAGAGAAAGGACCACCATGGCGCCATCAAGCACGTTGAAGTAAACTTGGGTTTCGATGATGTATCCGTTCCAGCCAACAGCGAGCTATATCAGTCAGAAGAATGTGGACACGGAAGTCAGTAATGGGCATCGCAGGGAGAGATGAATGTAACACGAAGGGGAAGAAACGAACCTCTGCAGTACGGTAAACCGCACGAATGAACAGGACGAGAGAGCTGAAGGCAAGTGCGCAAACCATGGTGGCTTGGTGGCGCTCAAGACGGTGCCTCCCATCAGCGCCCTTGGCCTCATCAGGTAGATCAAGGTGGTATGGCTTGTTGGCGTAGATGCGGTAGACGACCTCACCAGCAACCGATACGTAAACGACGATGGAGACTGAGCGACAATGACGGTGTTGATTAGCTATGGCCGAAGAATAGCAGTAAAATAGGTATCTTACCGAGGCCAATGATGATACCAGCCAACATGATGTGTCCACCAGTGATTGGGGCGGAACCCGAGGCCTGACCGCCACCGATAGCTTGGATGACCAAGGCAATGAAGTCGATGGAGATAAAGATAGTAGAATCTAGCGTGATGGTGGTCAGAATTCAGGTTCCCAGCGAGAGCAATCTAGCCATACAAAGTTTAGGCGTGAGCCTTGAGAATCGCTCAGCATGAGCTACTCGGACGACATGGCCGAAGATAATAAAGTTGGCAGCAGTGAGGAAAGTGGGACTGTGGAGCGGGAAAATCTTGTCAGATAAGAGGTATATAGGACGACCGAAGCAAAACCTACGCAATGATGGTGGTAGAAATTTGGATCAAGAAGGGCTTGTCGAGAAGGGAGTTCCTCGAGCTCCAATAACGACCAGCCCAACCAATGATCTCGCCAATTCCGCCTACCACGACCGTGGGGATTAAATACCAGCGGCGGAAGAATAGTGACTGTCCAAGATGGAGAACTATGACAGGAGAGGAGATGAGGAACAGTTACCAGCGGGGACAAGAGTACAGTGCGATACTCACGAGTCGAGATGCTGTAGAGGACGAGGAATATGAGACAGATCCAGCCCGTTGGTACGCCGTTGTTTAGACCATCGGCAGTGTGATACTTGTAGTGTCCAGGATCGAATAGTGTGCCGTTGGGGAAGACACGAGTGCCATTAGGGAAGGAGTAGGCGAAGGGTGAAGACATGATGGTACAGGCGGAGGAGAGGAAAGGTGAGGAGAGCCCGAGGATGGGAACAGTGGGATGGCGTCTACCTGGAGAAATAATGACCAGCTTTTATAACGCGGCGAGTGCACGCCATCAGCATTCACGGCCCGTCCCCGTATGGGACTCGGTGCGGCTGAGGAGCGACCTCGGAGGACGAGCGCCTATCGCGGGTGGTTTCCTAGGAGGCTGTGAAACAAACGTTGGGGCCGTGAGTCACTTTGAATCAATACCGCTGGCCGCCCCGGCGGTCGTCGGTGTCCACAACCCATCGTCTCAGAGTGTCCTTTTCACTATCAGAGCTTAACCATACCCTTCCGAACAAGCATAGTGAGGACTTCGGGACAGAAACCAGTTACCTCAGTGGTGGTGAATAATTTGCGCTTTCTGATTCAAATTCGGGATGCAGGCAGGATGCACCGAGGCTGCGCCAAGAAGATCGAGCTGCGCTACCGAAGTATATGATACGCAGCGTCGGGGCAAGGCAAAATGAGTCTGCTGCGTCCCGGTGCGCCACCGATTACGTGTTATCGTCGCCTGTGCGCAGGTGAAAAGAAGCTCCACTTTAGACAGCGATCAAGCCAAGCCCGAGCCGGGATCGGGCGAGGGCCCGTGAAAATCTGGGTCACGTGTTCAGCGTTGCTTCTGCAGATATTCAGCGATATTGCGCAACCAACCGACCTGAGCTATTCGGGGAGTACAGCCCCGTCACGCACGGCACGATCACTCCCATCACCGAGCCTCCGATAGACCAAGACAGTAAAGAATAATATTGTTAAAAAATGACCGGATCATGCATAGCCAACTACAGGCGTAGACTGCGACGCAGTGGTGTTTAGATTCTTCCACCCTAACCCAAGAGTACTGCCAACTCCCTTGTTGCCGTAATACCACGCAGTATAGTAGTGCTCGAAGAACGGCACACCAGTGATCCTGCGCAACCGCGATCAAATGTTTAGTTCACGTGAACCTTCGGAACAGGGGCAAACTAACGTACCAGTTGGTTGTATCGCCCGCATCATTCGCGAGGGGAGAGCAGAACCCGCTTCCATTGTCTTTGGTGATATCTGCAAGGTTGAACGTGTAGTTCCGTCCTTCACTCCCGTTAAAGTTGAACGTCATAGTGGAATTGCAGGGGAACAGGTAATCTCCTGAAGAGTCAGGACCCTGGCCACCGATTGCTGCGACGAGCGTTTTCCAGTCGTTGGTGGGAAGCCCAAGCAGACCCGGATCGCCTACAATCAATACACCAATTAGTCCAATGACACACCGCGGGTGGGTCCAATGCTTACCGGTGTCAAACGTCAGCTTTGTGTGGTTGAACTGAGAAGTGAGATCCATTGAAGGCTGGCCGAGCCCTGCACTGGCATAGCGCGTATTCCCCGGCGAAATCCACATCGAGTCGGTGGAGGTGAGCGGGATCCTGTTCATATCATCTACATCAGCACCGAGCCTACGGTAGAGCGCGGAGGTGAAGATCTCACCAGTCCATGGAGCCGGTGTATTTGCTGGCATCCAGAGCACCAATCGCAACTTCGCTTTGGGTATTAGCTGGAACGTCATCTGTGGAAGCAAGCTACCCGATGGAGTATGCGGTGAGAATGGAGCTAGGTCGGAACACAAGCCGAAGCTTACCAAATAGAAGGCAATGACGGGAGAAGAGATGATGCCTTCTTGATACATGACCTCCACGAAGTTTGGGTAGTTTGAGCATAGTTTCCCATTGCAATAAGCTAAAGGCATCAAGAGGAGTGACGATGAGCATGAGGGAGATGAAGGGGGTAGGGAGGACCCACATCTTGCCATGCCGAAATTGCCATCGATGCTCTCCCCACCACTCGGGATCGAATAGGAAGCGCCAAATGACGTCTCGACCGAGAAGCTGCCAAAGGTGACTGTGTCGTTTACGCGATAGGAGACCATGGTGTTAGCAGGACCGCCACTTCCATACACAATAGTGTCGATGATGGTCTCGTTTATGACGTGGGAGGACTCCACATAGTCATTATGGTTAGCTGTTACAGAGGCAAGGGTGAGCGTGAAGAGCAGCCAGGGGCAGCAACAACATAGTGAGCTCACCACACTGAGACTCAGTGCAACCGTTCCAGACGACCCAGGCACCTCCAGCTGAGAAAAAAATGAATGAACATTCAAAGCTGGGCAGTATTGATGAGAACTCACCTCCGGTGTCGAACAGAACTTCGCTCTCCTGTCCACTCCCACCGTTTGCGGGCGAATTCGCACCCAGAGCAAGCTTAACGTGGTACGCAGACTCAATCGTCTCGGTAGTCCAGGCAGGGTTAGACGGGAAGGTAGGCGCAAGATTCGATGTAGAGTCGGCAGAGTTTATGACGATATGGTCCATCTGCAGAAAAGGAGGGGGTTATTGCCCAACGGTCAGCAATCACTAGGGACCACAGAATCGCGGAATAGATTCTAGGTACTGACGTTCATTTGACCATATTTGCTAGTCCTACTGTCATAAAGATTGGTGATGTTGATCGTGTGGATTGAATTGGAGAGATTGGTGGTGGAGTAGAGTAATCTTGGGGGATCTGTACCAGTTGATGTCGCGTTATACACATCGACTTGGGTTGGTGAGCCGGAATCGAATGAAAGTGAATAGAGGCCGCCATCGCTGCGTTGGTAGCCCCATAGTTGGAACATCGAGCTAATATAGATCAATTATCAGACGCGCCGGAGAGGAGAACGCAAGAATAAATGACGAACGAGGCCGCTAAGACGTGATCCAAAAAAGATGAGATAAATTTAGCTGTTTGCAGGCGAGAGGTGCTTACAGGGAAGGGTGATAAGAATTGTGCCCATATTCGCTTGGGCCAGCAGGAACCTTGAGGTTCCTCCATATGCACCAGGGGCAGCTATCTCTTTCCAGGAGCCGGATGGGAAGAATTGGAAAGAGGCGCTCGTGGCATCAATGGCGAGTGATGGGGCAGCACGAGCTGAAGCGATGAAAGCGGAAAGTAAGAGTCCAGCTGTTGACAACATCCTGCGTTGTTGATTGAAAGCAGCTACACAGTAGCCAAGAAAGAAAGTGAAAAAGAAAAGGACAGTCCCAGAAAGAGAAAGGAGGGTCAGGAACAGGTGAGAGTCTTAAGGCAAGCTTGGCGCTGTATAAATCATGTGGGGGTCTCGGGCAGTGTTCTATCCCGTTCTCAAGGCGACCTACATCACTACCGGCCTACAAGTCCTCTATCGATGCTGGTCGCTCACTGGGATGTTCAAAAGATCGGCCATTGTCCCTAGAATTGTGTATCTGAATGTCGTGTTTCGATCTCATGGTATTGGGCGACCATAGGGTGGTCGTCGCCAAGCGTCTATAGAGCGGGCAAACGCATCCCAGAGAGCGAAACACTAAGCCACATGTGGCAAATGAAAAAACGTCAGCATAGTGAATCGCCTGTAGTAATAATAGAGTGGACCTTCTTCATGTAATATCCGTCAGGTGGCTCCAAATACCGTGGAGGTGTGATGGGAAGGGTGGCACCGGCAGCATCGAGATCATGAATGTGATATTTCAATGCCAGAGTTATAGGTTAGGGCCGCCTATGGATAGTGTTGGGCTCCCGCGCTCATTACTGGTTGGAAGTTTCACATATATTTGGTGCTCGTGAGGAGGATGGTTTGTCCTTGTGTTCGGTCGTGGTCACGGAGAAGCAAAACAAACACCTCGTGATGACGGTGACAATCCCCAAAACCGCTTTCATGTGTGTTTGGCGACCATCATGGTCTCATGCCAAGGATGTGTCAAGCCAAATTTGAATTCAGTTTGTCCAACATTAGCGGCCATTCTTGACCCCATCTCCATGTTCCAGGACTGCAGCGTTGGAACCGCTGCCTCGTCAAGCCTAAGAGTCTCAAAAGTTGGGGACACGAGTCATTTCCCGATGGCGGTGGCAATGCAAGTTTGCGAGGGGGTGTCGTCCCGCCCCCACCGCCTCTATCTATTAGCCATGAGGTGGCTGCACGATGATTTGCATGAAGGCTGTGCCGCCGTGGTTCGTATATAGCAGAAAAGATGGGGACAGGACGGGGATTTGCTGCATCAATAGGCTACCCTATCCACCAATCCATTCGCCCGACACTATAGCATAATGAGCACTCGCCGAAGCTCTCGACTTGGTACGTCGCGCTTCATTCACTTATACGACACTGCCTGGGTCACTACGTACTAAACTCTTGAATCCAAAGCCAAAATAGAGCCTCCTCGCAGGATAGTAGTGGCAAGCGAGTCACAAATGTCGTTTGCATCAACAGTGCCAGACAGCCCGACTGATGACGAGTTTGAGCCTGAACCAACACAAGAGAGTTATAGCTACATAGGTGTGGAGCTGGCTTGCTTCACCGTAAGATTTGACACCCTTACTCACGCATTTCATCAATGGGCATATAGATATCAAGCTGGCTTCGAGGAAGCGTAAGCTTGGTGGAGCTCCTGCGGAACCTAGGAAGAAGAAAGGCAAGCTCTCTGCCTTGCTCGAGCTGATGCCGAATGAAATCTTGGTTCACGTGGGTCAACCATTTTCGTAAAATATCGTCACCGCCCTAAGTTTCCTAATCACCCTGCAGATATGCTCATACCTCCATCCAACCGACCTTCTGCATATCACTCAAAGCTCCAAGATCTTTGCTCTTTTCCTTTTGGCACCATCAAGTTCATACATTTGGTACACTTCGCGACAAGAGTTGGACTCGGAGATGCCGGCGCGACCAAATGACTTATCAGAACAGCAGTATTGCGCTCTGATTTTCGGACTATATTGCCAGGTAAGTAATACTAAGACCCTACAATCTGGCAACAAAAACTGATGAGCGTTTTGCAGAAATGCGGGGTTGCGTGCAGAGCAACATCGAATAGCGTCATCTGGATGCTGCGTCGGCGTTGGTGTGAAAAATGCCGCAAGGAGATGTGAGCTTTCTCTTTTCATGATATTTCTTCTTGATATTGAAGCGTAACCCATTTAGAGCCGCCGAGAATGATCCCAATTATGTTATCTATCCTTACAACCGGACCATTGGTGGCATAGTCTCCATTGGGAGTCTTCGGTTTGGTGAGCAATAACCAACTTGTCAGATATCCCATTTTTCACTAAATGATCATTTGTCCTATAGGCCGATCTCATGTGCAAGTTGCGCGTAAACCTGAGCTTGAATCGGTTCAGAGTTTAGTTGTAGAAGATGACGTCCCTGAGGACGTGCGGAAGAAGTATACCGACGATATATCCGCCCGTCTAGAGGCAAGTTTCTATGCTGCATGTCACATTATCAACAAATTGCTGACATTTCTAAACAGCATGCTGGTTCCATCCAGAGTTGGATGGAAGCCTATGCACAGGGACGATCTAATATGTCGTCTGACTTAAGGACGCAACGAATTGAAGAGTGAGATTCGTTTCGAGATTTCTGGCCGGCCTAGTGCTCACTATGTGTACTTTCCAGTTTGAAGGACTTCCTGCAGGAAGAGGGCTACTTCCGGCCGCTCCTCAATTTCATACCTCACTCTGACTACCTCGAACTTCCTGGCATGAAGAACGCCAAACGGCTTACCTTGAGAGGTGAGTTCAGATCAACCATGTTATGACCGTTATTCAACCTTGCCCCTGACACCAGGATGGAACATGAGCAAGGCAAAGCTTCTTCCACTCGTGGATAATGCAATCGAGCGCTCCAAGGAAGTCCTCATCACAATGGCTTTGAGAATTGTCAAGACAAAATATGATGCCTACTGTCGTCCATCCCTTCCGTCAACGGCCTTCTTTCCCATGAGGATTCAAGAGGTGCCACAAGTGAAGGTTAGTTGCTGTCTAATATTCTACTAACTGAGAACTTACCATCAATGAGTTTAGGCTGCGATGACAGCATGGATCGAGGATCCTGATGTCATGAGGCAATTCATTGCGGAGCAGATGCAGTGTGAGCTTCCGATTCCTGAAGAGGTCCCTGCGCTGTTCCCCAGCTACATCTCTGAGAACCGTCAGGCTCTCGAATCATTCTTTTTGGGTTGTCTACCCTTCCATGAGCGCCTCCAAGCCAACAAGACCCCCGAGGAGATCCTTGATCTCGCAATTTCGGTCTTTTGTGCCACTGAACCTTCGGACAATCCATTTTTTGCCGAACGTCGTGCGAATCTGCCGTTCCGTGTTGCAGCTCGCAGGCAAACAGACCTACATTACGTTGATGGGCAGATTGATGCCGCGGCTCTCAAGGACCACTGGACCTTCGACTCCATAGCGTCAAGTATCATCTCCACCATTGTGGTATCGCTTGGTCTTGATGTTGACCACTGTACTCATGATCAAATCGAGGCTGCAGATTGCTTCGTGAGATGTCAATTATGTCAAGAAGGGTCTAGTTATGCAACGATGCATTGGGAGCAGGCGGTGAGCATTCGCGCGCATGATAGTGACGAATTCGTTACTTATTCAGATATAGATCAACCATTGGCACAAAGAACACGCTGATCGCGCCCCTTCGGATGCTTTATGGGGCGTTCTCACTGCGGAAGAAAAGGAGGCCGTTCTACCACCATGGATGCAATTATGTTACCACTCTGCTGATCTTGTCCTACCTAACGGAGAGACTATACTGGAGAGAGTTCCATATGACTGTGCACTGTGTCCTGAACGGCCAACCCTTGGAGCTTTCCATGGATTCTCGGGAGGGCTGCGAAGTCATTTCCAATTCAGGTGTGTCTCTGGGTTGTTGCGTTTATGATCTCCCAGCTTGAGCTCATCCTGGTATATCTCGTAGCCATGATCTTCAAGGAGACACGGTGTATGATGCTCAGTATCGTGTCCGTAGTCGACGCTATGATAATTGGTACACCATTCACTTCCCATTACCAATTTCAGAGCCCTCTTCCCAATCAGCCGCATAGATTTTATTCTGTCACCTCTGTCCTTATTATATATATTTGCCAGCTCCATCGATCCTGGTCGCCAGCTAATATATTTAAAAGATCGTCCATCAAATAATGTCTGTGTCTTGTCATTCAATCTAATGGTATCGGAGGATCGTAGAGTGGTCGTCGCCAAGCGTCCATCGAATGGGCAAACACACCCCAGAGAGCGAAACATAAGCCACATGGGGCAAATGGAAAGATTTTAGCCATGTGAATCTCTTGTGGCAATAACAGAGTGACTCAGTGAACCCTTCTTGCCATATCCCTGAGGTTCCAAATGCTATCGATGTAGCAGGGTGGCCGCGAAAGGAATCGAGTCAATGGACATGAAGTCCGCATGATAGGGTTATAGAGTAGAGACACCTTCAGACCCTGTATTGCTACCAGATCTGCTGCTTGTTTGTAGTCTCACCATATTTGATACAGCCCAGGGAAAGTTTGTCGTTGTATTTGGTCGTGGATGCGGAGGAGCGAACAAACATCTAATGATGGTGCCAACTCATCACCGAACCACTCTTATGTATCTATTTGAATATTGCCTTGATCCTGGGCTGAGGTTCCGTTGAGCTAATTTTCAAATCGACCTATGCCCTATCACCGTTCATCCTCAGTCCCAACTTTTCGCTCTAAGGCCCAGAATTGTTGCTTTCTAGAGCTTGGGGCTTTCGCAATCTTGCTCTGCGAGTCATTTACCTGGGGTTGCACCAATCTATATTGTCGGGCGAAGTCCTGTTCCGCGCCCACTGCCCCCATCTATTCAGGCATGAGGTAGCCGCACGAGGATTTGCAAATGGCTGTGCCTCCGCCTGTTCGTATATAAGGAAATGTTGCTACATGAGTCGGGCTTGCAATCTAGCCATCTATTTTCCCTCACACACCAACGTTATGAGCACTCGCCGAAGCTCCCGGCTGGGTACGTCATTCCTCGTTCAATTGCAGAATCATCTTGTACTCAAATCAGGTATCGAAAGCCAAAATAGAGCCTCCTCGCAGAATAGAACCAAGCGAATCACAAATGTCGTTTACATCAACAGTCTCAGACAGCCCAACTGACGATGAGTTTGAGCCTGAACCGACACAAGAGAGCTACAGTTACACAGGTGAGGAGTTCGCTTGCTTCACCACATGCTTTGATGCCCTCATTTACGCAACCCTTCCATGAGCATATAGATGTCAAGTTGGTGAAAGCTTCGAGAAAGCGTAAACTTGGCGGCACTCCTCTAGAGCCTAGAAAGAAGAAAGGCAAACTCTCTGCCTTGCTTGAGTTGATGCCGAATGAAATCTTAGTACATGTGGGTCAACTGCTCACCCAGAATTTCACCACGAAACTCACAAACCGCTTTTACTGTACCAGATATGCTCGTATCTCTACCCGACCGACCTTTTACATGTTGCTCGAAGCGCTAAAATCTTCGCCCTCTTCCTTTTGGCGCCGTCAAGCGCACAAATTTGGTACTCTTCACGGCAAGAACTGGATTCGGAAATGCCAGAGCGGCCGAATGACTTGTCAGAGCAGCAATACTGTGCTATGATTTTCGGACTCCACTGTCAGGTACATCCCTGAGTCTCTCCGACGTAGCATCAGGACTCACCAAAGGCGCCGCTGATATTTTGTAGCGCTGTGGAGTTTCGTGTAGGGCGACGATAAATAGCGTCATCTGGATGCTACGCCGACGGTGGTGCGAGAAATGCCGACGCGACGTGTGAGCCACTTCCTTCGTTGCATGTCCTACTGGCAACTAAAGAATAAGCCACTCAGAGCTTTCAGGAAGGATCCCAACTACACCGTATACTATTCCAACTCAAACGCAGACATAAATGGCATGGTCTCCGTTGAAAGGCTTCGATTCGGTGAGCAATCCACTAACTGTTGAGGTTAGGGATTCCCTTCTGATCATACACTGCAGGGCGAACTCGTGTACAAGTTGTATATAAACCTGAGCTTGAAGCTGTTCGGAAGTTAGCTCGCGAGGGCGATGTTCCTAAGGATGTGCGGACTGCACACGTAAAGAATGTGTCAGATCGTCAAGAGGTAAGTCGCTGTATCGCACTTCATGCTGCAGCTTCATGCGCTCATAATCTTTATGTAGCATGCTAACCTGATACAGAGGTGGATGATGGCTTATGCACGGGAACGATCTGAGGTCTCGTCCGACTTGAGGACGCAAAGGATTGAAGAGTGAGTTCCGATTTAGCAATCAACAATACTACTGCTCACCAGTAGTTCGGGTCAGTTTGAAGATTTTACTGGAGGAAGAGGGCTACTTCCGACCACTACTGGACTTCATCTCTCACTCTAATTATCTTGAACTCCCCGGTATGAGGACTGCCAAGCGCCTTACTTTGAGAGGTGAGCTCAGACGAGATCATTTAATGGCTATTATTCATCCCCGCTCTTGCCATCCAGCATGGAATATGAGTAAGGCAAAGATTCTCACTCTTGTGGACGAGGCGATCGAGCATTCCAAGGAAGCTCTCGTCCTTAGGGCCACCAAAATTGTGAAGTCGGAATATGAGGCCTACTTCCGCCCATCCCTTCCTTCAAAGTCCTTCTTCCCCACGAGGATCCACGAACTACCGCAAGTAAAGGTGAAATGCTCGCCAATCGTTTTCACGCATGAAATTTACTTTCCATGAATCCAGGCTGCAATAACGGCATGGGTTGAGGATCCAAATGTCATGACGAAACTGATCGCAGGGCAGACTGACCTTCCCATTCCTGAGGAGGTTCCTACGCTCTTCCCTGGGTACATCACTTCGAACCGCCGAGCCCTTGAATCGGTCTTCTTGGGATATCTACCTTTCCGCGAGCGTCTCCTAGCGAACAAGACGCCAGAAGAGATTCTCAACCTCGCAGTCTCAGTGTTTGGCTCCTCCCAGACCTCACAAAGCCCCTACTTTACTGGATGCCATGCAAATATGCCGTTTCACGTTGCTGCTCGCAGGAAAGAAGCGCTACTTTATGTTGATGGAAATATCAATGTCACAGCCCTCAACGATCGATGGTTCTTCGACTCTGTGTCGTCGAATATCATCTCCACCATCGCCGTTTCGCTGGGTCTTGACGTCGATCACTGTACTCATGATCAGATCGAGGCTGCAGATTGCTTTGTAAGATGTCATTTGTGCCAGGAAGGATCTAGTTATGCGACTATGCATTGGGAACAGGCGGTAAGCACTCGGATGCCCACCATCGAAGGAACAGATCGCTGAGTCACACTTAGATTCACCATTGGCGGTTGACGCATCGCGAATGCCCTCCCTCGGATGCTGCATGGAGTGTTCTCACAATGGAAGAGAGAGAAACTGTTATGCGGCCCTGGATGTTGATATGTGACCTCAAAGCTGATTTTATACTACCTAACGGAGAGGCTGTCCTAGAGAGGGTCCCGTACGACTGTGCGCTATGCCCTGAAGCACCGGACATTACATTCCTTGGAATCTCAGGGACATTTCCCATTCACCTTAATTATATGTGCGTCTCAAAGCTCTGCGAATCTGGAGTTCATCGATCAGCTAATCCGATCACCTTCTACAGCCACGATATTCGAGGAGATACAGCCTATGATCCTCATAACCGCTTCCGCAGTCGCTGCTTTGAGGATTGGCCCGTGATTCAGTTTCCATTCCCAGTCTCAGAACCTACTTCGCAATCAACCGCATAGCTGTGATCTCACCTGTGCCTCCTTTATTTGTTCGCTCGGTAGTATGGAGCTTCGCAAACTGGCTTCTGACTAGATCCCTTCCCCAATGACTAAATCAGAGTGACATGCCTGTACCATTCCCCGCTGTTGACCGGTGTGTTGACGAGCAGTCGCTGACCTCGCCTGACTTCATGACCCAACCCCCGCTACTAAATTGTCGATTCCGCAATCAAATGAGTCACCCGTTCCTCAAAATACCATTCCGGTGCCTCTTGTTGTCATCCTCGTGAGTCAGCTACATTCATTGCTGTGACAGGTGGAGGCCAGACACGCTGGCCTCCACCAACTCGCCGCTGTGGGCGGTGAGCGTCTGGCACGTTCCTATGCTCAGTACGACCTATAAATCTAGGAGTCAATGTCCATTGATGTAGTATATCAAACTCTCTGCTGGCCGTGCTTGCCGTAAGATGTCGATTGTACCAACATTCAAAGCTATTCAATGGTCTTCGAGCTCTGGACAGTTGGAAATCATAACGAAGAATGTGGTCCCACCAGTCTCTGGACAAGCTCTTATCCGCGTCCTTGCCTATTGGGTTGCACCCCCACATAAATACATGTTCAGCGGGGCCATTCCCTTCATCAAACCCCACAATCATACTCCGGGAGGGGGCTGCATAGGTCGCGTTGAAGCTGTCGGCCCAGACTCTCTCACTCTTACACTTGGACAGCTAGTCTACGTTGACCCTTCCATCAATGGGAGGGATGCCCCCGAGGAAAAGATCGTTCATGGGACTATCCCAGGCTGGACGCCTCGAGCCGAGAAACTTGGTACAGCTGGGTGGAAAGATGGAGTCATGACTGAGAAGGTCCTTGCTCCGATCGAGAGCGTCATAGCTGTGGATGAAAAGTTCTTTATTGAACAGAAGGGCTATTCCATCGAGAAAATTTTCGTCCTGAATCGCTTCGTCCTCCCATATGCTGCATATGAGCTTGCAAAGCTTCAACCAGGCGACACGGTCATAGTCGCGTTCGCTACTGGAGAGTGAGTCCACCAAGTGCTCTCAAGTCTATTTGATCGCTTACTATACTCTGCTTCATTGGTTCAAGGCTAGGTAACGCAGCCGTCGAGTTGGCTCTCGCCCTAGGCGCAGCTAGTGTTATTGGGATTGGTCGCGATCAGAGAAAGCTGGATCAATGGAAATCCCGATTTTCTCCATCCCAGGCATCTCGTATCAGTGCCGTCGCCGTCTCTGGCGATGTTGATGCTGATGCCTCCTTCATCACTGCATCTACCCCGAAAGGTGCCGGTGCGGACCTTTTCTTCGACCTCACGCCTCCACAAGGTGGCAGTGATGCGTCTTCCCATATCACATCCTGCATCTGGTCGCTCAAGACGAAGGCTCGCGTTGTCTTCATGGGCGGGATCTCTCGTGGAGTCCAGGTCTCCATGCCCTACTTCGACATCGTTCACAAGGACTTGCAGATGTATGGTAGCTTCATGTATGATTTGAGTGTGCCACGCAAGGTGTTGAGACTAGTAGAGAGCGGAATCCTAAGTCTTGACAATTTCGAGACCAAGGTGTTCCAAGGATTGGAGAGGTTCCGAGAGGCTATGGACTTTGCGGCGACAGAGAAAGATTGTCGTTTGGGCTGTTTTGTAGCCCCTTAGTATATCTTTCAATGCTTTATTCGGGGTATCATCGTTAGCTAGGTGCTTGGCGCATTCACCATATGGGAGATTTCTTCTTGTGCTCGAAAGCCAACAACGTGCAAAGGCCGCTTCCAGTCGTATTTGGTGGTGTTGTGATTTGCATCCACTTCCTCGTCATTCAGTTGTCCAACCTCCTTTGGCTATAGTAAAATTTGGATTCCGGCCTCATTATGCAATCGCTCTACGGCTTTGACAGAAGACGCGTGAATGGTCCCGAATGGAGTGTCCCTCCTCCCTACGAAAGCACTGAGCCTGGACCATCGAGCACGCGAAAACGAGGTGCTAACGACATTCGCCCTATCTGTATGTTTGAATCTCGTCTATGGCTAAAGTTTAGGCCCGGCGATACGCTCAATAGTTCGATCGCTTATCCTGTCATGGTGTAGTTTTGAAGACAGGTCTTGTAACCCAAGCAAATGGCTCAGCATACATCGAGACCGAAAATGTCAAGATCGCGTGCGCTGTGTGAGTCAAGGATAGATGAAAAAACCCAGCGTCTACTCTTTGAATTCATTTCTTGTGCATAGATATGGCCCTCGACAAAGCAAATCCACCTTCCATGAAAAAGCAAAGCTGAATGTTGAGGTCAAATATGCGCCGTTTGCTCTGGCGAAGCGGAGGAATCCCATGAAGGCGAGCTTCTTCTATTCCCCTAGTAGTGGTTATCTTCTCATCATTCCGCTAAATTGTGACATATAGGAGGTGGAAGATCGCCCCACAGCTGTCCAGGTCCAGCAAGCCATCCAACCTTCGATCCGACTAGAACTTTTTCCCAAGTCAACAATAGATGTATTCATCACGGTGATAGAGGAGGATGGAGAAGCTTCTTGTATTGCGTCGTCGACCGTCGCCGCCAGCGCTGCTCTCGCTGATGCTGGCTTTGAGATGCTCGGGCTCGTTGCTTCGTGTGCTGCATGCACGACATCAGTTTCCTCGGCATCGGGAGAATCAGATATGGAGGTAGACGAGAATAGTGGAGCAGCCGCTTCCTCGATCATTCGTCTCGACCCAGATCTTCAGGACGCAAAAACCGCAAGCGCTACTTTTCTTATGGCCTGCATCCCTGCTCTAGGTACAGTCACAAACTTACGGCAAACTGGTACGATGACTGGGGCAGTTGCAGCGGAGGTCTGTACAATCTTTCGATATCCCCGCGCGATTAGTTGGTTACGACTTCTCACATCTACCTCTAAACATAGTGCCTCGATCAATGTCTACAAAAGTGCGGGGACATTCATGGTGTGATGGTCAAAGCACTTGTTGAAGGGGCTGAGCAGCGAAAAGCTTCTCAGGTTACGGCTCCGGTGGTCACAAACTAAGTGCTACTCGTTGATACTCTAGCCTCCAGCTCCAATATATCCCTTTCCAGCATAGGCCACATTCTGGTATCGAAAGGATGATGTCCTGGCTCGATGAGATGAGCTTTGCGAGCAAGGATATTCCTTGCGGCCCCGATATCCTCTAGAGCTACGTGAGCCTGTAGCAGAATCCACATTGCTCGCAACATGAATTCGTCGAATGGTCTATTGGGCCGATGAGATTCGTGGAGACGGTCAAATACTGACATCGCACTGCTGGCGGATTCAATGGCCTCATCATACACCCGAGCTTCCAATGCACATTCGGCGAGCGCCAGCGTGCATTTGCCGAGTGGTTCAAGGTACACTACGGCCTCCCTCCCATGAGCAAGTGACTCGAATAGCTCTCGAGCTTTGGAGAGCGATTCTCTTGCTTTGCGCGTTTGAGCATGATCTCTGACACCTAACAAACAATTGCCGTATTGATCCAGTATATTGGCGAACTCGGCTGCCCGATGAATCCTGTCTGCGTCGTAAATTTCGCGCATACTCTCGATCAGACCCGAGGAGCGATACACTTCAACAGCATCCTCAAATGCAACGGACGCGCGATTGCCGTGGGAAGCGGCTAAGTGGACTTGCGCTTTTGTTTGCAAGGCAGCGACAAGATCCAGGGGGATGCTCCACTCATGAGGATGAGAAGAAGTCAGCTCCCGAAGGATCACAATTGCGTCATCAGCGCGTTTCAATCCATCCTTTCGGCTAATCCCTGAAGCAGTGTATAGGGCAAGGCTAGCATTTCGCGTAAGGAGTTGGGCGAGGAGCAGCTTGTGGCGCTTAATTTGTGGATTCTCATCCCGTACTTGCTGGGAGAGACGGAGTGCTTCGATGGAGATTTGTGCAGCTTCGTGATATAGTCCCAATCCAAGGGACGCACTCGCTCGTCCATCAAGCGCAATGGCATACTGACGAGTATGCACCACAGGGTTCCAGTCTATTACACCACGATATATGCCGGAAGCCTCCTCAAACACAGTTCTAGCGGCGGCGTATTCTCGTAGATGGAGCAATATGGTTCCATGCTGGTTCAAGTAACCAGCGAGATCTACAGCGTGATGAGACGCCAGGCGGGGCAGGAGTTCCCGAAAAGGGATATTGTTGACGCAAAAGCGTGAGGATCGCAGCGCAGCGCGCCAGGATTGTAGGTTCATCTGAACCGCAGCGCGTCGAGAGTACAGTGAACATAGCTCGGGGATCTTATCAGAGGAGTTTTGGTTCCCTGCTCTTTCGGCAAGCCTGATACCCTTATCGTAGATCTGCTCTACCTTGCGGTATACTTTGATTGCATCACCGAAACGCTTTGCTGCCCAAAGACCCTCCCCGAGGCCCAGCCATGCATCGGCGATGTCCATATGGAAAGGTATATCCACGTCTCCATACTTCTCTGTGACAATCTTTGCGCGGCTGCACGCCTCTGGATGGCGTCCCAGTGCACTAAGAATAGCTGAATGGGCCTGAAGCCCGCGAATTGTTTGATAAGGGAGCTGTTGGCTTTTGTCAGCGTCGGATGGAGTGCTGGCTAGGAGCGAAAATGATAGTTCGACCTGCTTCAGAGCCTCTATTGCTCTTGCTGCTTCGAGCAGATATTGGGCGAAAGTCGTCAAGGTATGCGATCTCTGCTCTATCTGGTTGATGCTTGGTGATGCTGATTTGGGGCGGAAAAAATGGGAGATTCCACCTTGGGTAGCAGGTGTTCCAGAACCAAGCTTCTGTAAAGCCGCTTCGAAGGAGCCGAACCCCGCTTTATATCTTTCTAGCTTGCATAGAAGCTCCGCATTTTCTTGGTGGGCTATTCCGAGGCTTTGCGCCCATCTCTTTGGGTCCCGGGTTGCTCGAAGCTCGAGTGCATGGACCACCTTCTTGGCGGCATATTGGGCGGATGTTAACCTCCCCATAGATGTGTCTATGGATCTTTTCAGCTTCCAGCAATCATCATAAAGCTCATAAAGGCGAGCCACCTCGGCTCTATCAGGATCATCATCAAAGTTGCGGGGTTCGTCAAGCAACTCGACAGCCTCATTGATTGCGATACTCGCTTTTTCAAGCCCCTCTTCACCGGGTAGGTCGTGCATGGATAAAGAATAATGCCACAACGCCATAGCAAGCTCTCGCTGCCATGACCTGAATGAGTTGGGATAGAGGTGGAGGTAACGGATGATTTGTGGGAGTAGTCGAAGACTCAAGATCATGCCGCCTCGATGGGACCTCCATAAGGAAAGGACGAGGCTGTTGGCGTGGACTACCATGTCTTGGATGATATTGCCGGGAACACCTCTATAGTCACTTTCGAAGCGATCAAAATCAAGCGACCTAATCTACATTAAGAATATGAACCCAACCGCAAGTCATCACTAAAAGATCGGTGTGATATAGGCTTACCAGTGTCGCATTGTAAGTATTCTGTAGTTCCCTTGTCGTACTTCGCGTTACGGCTTCCTCTAAGCCGTGGAGTATATGGGTAATCTTTTTGACAGGAGTTTATGAGGTGGACAGCAAAAAGCCATGGGTGGCACTCACTGTTGGTTCTCGAGGCTGGTGGAAGGCAAGACGTACACCCTCATGAACCTTGTGGCGAACAATCATGGCTTGTCCAGGATGCGTCAGATATCCAGTATCCCAAACGCCTGTAGAGTTCGAAAGGTACTGCTGCACCAGGGAGCAAAAGAACCAGCAGTTTTCCTTTCCGTGATTGATGAAGAAACTGTGAGTGAGAGCCGAATCAGCATCAGGGTATACTGACAGGCCATAACTTGTATTCCACCAGCTCCCTGATAATGACATCCAAAAGGACCTTGAGCGCTCCTAGAGTTGGCCTATATGGGGGTTTCAAAGTGAAAGAGCTCTCTAGTTTTGCACTTTCTTGGACGAGCCGGCCCTTTATCGGGGATAGCTGAGCCTGAACGGTTGTGGAAAGTGAGCAAGCCTAAAATTCGGTTGGATGTTTAACGAACAGCATGTACGTGCCTCGTCGTTTGCAGCTGTTTTGCCTGAGGCGAATAGAAACTTGAGGGTTTCCAGCACTTGATTATTCTTCACTTGCTGGTCTACGCGCCTGTCCATCCGTAGATACATGTCTCGCTTCCCTTGCCTATGAAGACGGAGAACAACGAAGCGGTGTATAACGACATGACTCCACTGGGTGTAGCATTCGACTGAGAGTATATCCGCTTCGGCCAGGGTCGGTGTGGATTCAATGAGATTGCAGAGTGCTGCGAGTGAAAGGTGAGCACCGGTTTCGGACCTTACACCACTGCTTGTCGTGCTAAGGTTGACTCGAGCAAGAGTGGCTGCTACACCTTCAGGCTCAGGTGGTGAGCTGGTAGGCCGAGGAGCACCAACATCACCTGCGCTGGGAGCTACAAAATCGCGCTAAAGGAGGCTGCCACAATCAGCAACTTTGAGGCCGGAGACACGCAGTTAGACCAAGTTACGCACCACTTCTAATAGTGTAGGTCGATGAGGCTCTACAGACCCAGAGTTTTGATGGTCTCCCTCCTCGGATGATTTGCGCTGATCTGAAGAATTTGGAATCCCGGAATCCACAAAGTGATCGTCATTCTCCTCATATGGAGGCATGCCGGTTGCGGCACAGTACCTGCAGAGCTGTCAATGACCCTGTCTGTAAGGTGCTACTAATGAGTTAGGTGAGGGCCAACGACCCAGCAACCAGCGCAGATAGTGGCGTATTCATATGTTGACATTGAGGACAAGAGCGTCTACAGAGACGCCAGCACTGCATTGTTGCACAGTTCATTCAGCAAGTGAATTGTGGGATAAATTGGGCGGAAGGTTTAGAGAATACAAGAATGAGGAGGCGATGCGGCCATATTGCTTGAACGTTCGGGGGATGACTTGGCAAACAGAGATGCGCTGACTTGGAAGGCTTCGTATTCAGACAACCTGCGCCTTCGAAAGTTGCAGGAGAATCGCTAGTGTTGTGCCCGAAGGCGCTCATAAGCAAGGCCACTCTGTCACAAATAAAGAAAATGCTCATGGGTGCTCTCACTATTTACAGGCTCTTGACTGCTCCCGCTAACTACTTTTATGCACTGGAATCGCTGCTTGATAGCTTGACGGTCAACTCCTCGATCTCCTGGTTCAAATTTGGCCACCTTCCTCCTTCGAGTGTGAACGGAAGGCGGGACCTCTCGATGACGGTCGCCTCCCTCTCAAGCACATCTCTTGCATGGTCTACATCTCCTAAACTGTAGTATGCTCTAGCAAGGACACATAATGCCTTCAAAGGGGGCTCGTCGAATGTCTTTATATATCGAGAGCCATTGTAGAGATCCTTAAAGGCTGCTAGTGCTCTTTCTGCCTTGTCGATTGCCTCGCTATATAGCTGGAGCTCCACTGCACATTCCGCAAGCAGCATGGCGCACTCCGCGAATGGTTCGCAAAAAATTCTGGTTCCAGGACCGAGAGGCTTCATGCTGGTGTCCACTAAAGCGGCGTAGAGCTCATGAGCTTCTCGTAGTGCTTCATAAGCCTCTACTCGTCGGCTTAACCCAAACAGACATGTGCCATACCATAAATGGGACTCGGCGAGCTCGGGGGCGCCATAATCAGCGTCGGCAACATGGATTTTCCTGACCGTTGTGAGGAGATGGCTTGAACGAAAGACCTCTATGGCATTGCTGTATGATTGAGATGCGGCTGAGTGCTGGGAAGAAACAGTCTGAAGTTGTGCTTTCTGTATGTTGGCCTCTATGAGCTTCATGGATAGGCTCCAGTCACAAGGATAAGAGGCCTTGAGCTCGCTTAACAGTGTGATAGCCTCATCAATTAGTTTGATGCCTTGTTCGAATCTGGTATCCGACCTGGCATACATAGCAAAGCCGCCGTTCCTCACGAGATTGCTCGCGAGACATAGTTTGCGGTATTTCAGGCTCGGTTGGGCTCTGTACAGATCTCGAGCACGGTCCAAGGCATCTTCAGAGGCTGTCCTTGCATTACCATATTCCTCTAACTGGACGAGCGCACGCGCACGTCCGTCAAGCGTGTCAATACGCCCAAGGGTGCGCTTTGCTGGGGCTGACTCGGATCGTGTGTATAGGAGGTCCGCTGCGTTCTTGAAGGCGGTATGGGCAGCTGAATAGTCTTTTAGGTGCATCAAGACACCTCCATGTTGGCACAAAGACGCAGCGATATCGCTTTTTTGATGAGAAGGGAGCTTCATGTTGTCAACACAGAACGTGGAGGATGAGAGGGCGGCACTCCAAGAGTTGAGTTTGAGTAGTGCAAACACACGTTGGGAGTGGAGAAGGCACAGTTCTTTGACCTTTGCTTCACTAGAAAAATGGCCTTCGCTTCGACTCATAATCCCAATATGTTCGTCGAGTTTCAGCACGACATCGCGACGCACAGTGATCGCGTCCTTGAAGCGTCCGGCGGCCCAGAGAATATCCCCATATTCACTCCAGGTCGCGGCAACATCCTCGCGAAATGGAGCGCCCTTTGTCTGATACTCGTTTATTACGAGCTGACCGAGGGCGCAGGACTCATCATACTGTCCTAAAGCCATCAAGGCCTGTGCTTTGACTCGACAGGCCTGTGAGAATTGGGAGGGGAGTTCCTGAGGCGCCTCATCCGAGGATATTGGATTACTATCGAGTAGTTTCAATGCCGAGTCTACTTGAGCAAGCGCCCCCGAAGGGTTTCCCGCCTCAAGGAGATATTTTGCAAACACCACGAGAGTTTGGGCCTTCTGTTCCGCACAACCCGCTTCATCCTGCATAGAACTCGTCAGATTTGGTGGCAAGATTGATGAAATTGCGCTACTGACCTTGTGTGGAGTTTCGAACTGAGTTATCGAACGCTTGAATGCATCAAATCCCTCGTCATATTTCTCCAGCTTACATAGAAGTTCTCCGTTCTCGCGATGTGCTATGCCCAGCCTTTCCACCCATACTGTCTCGGCTGCATACTCGGAGGCGATGACTTCAAGCACAGAGATCATGCTCGCGGTAGTTGCTTGGGTACCATTGAGACTTCCCATGAGTGAGTGTAGAGAACATTGCACCCTGAGGCACTCCAGATGTGAGGTCAGCCATGAGTGAATGCTTCTATTTTCTTCGCGGCCATCGCGGTTCTGGCATAGCTGGACGGCCTCTTCAATGACACCGCAGGCTTCGTCGAGCCTCGCATAATCCTGAATGAGCAGGACGCATGAAGCGAAATGATACAACGCGGTAGTTAGTCGACGGCGATGAGTTGGAAAGGAGTGAGGAAACAGGTTTAGGTATCTGATGACACGCGAGACGAGTGTAACCGCTGCCGCATAGTCTGGTGAAGTGGGTTTCATAAACGCGGAGACAAGATTGCTGGCATGTGAGATGACGTCCTCGAGGTAGACGGGGATGAGATCGCTGGAATCGAGCAAATCGAAACGGCTGGACGTGGCCTTTGTTCGAGAAGGGGGAATCAGCGTGTATACAGCTTATGAACCTAATGGACCGCTTACAAGAGCTGCAGTGTGCTCTAGTTCAAGACCTGGGGTGATGTGGCCCGACGCTGCCAGCTGCTTAAGAACATCCGTGATCGTCTCATCACAGGTGATAGATGGTAGGTAATAGGGAGGCACAGAGAAGAACCACATCCCCATAGTTCCCTCCCGTGGCCGCTCAAATTGCCGTCGCACGCGCTCATGTACTCTTTGCCGGATTGTCATGGTAAGCGCCATCTCGGTCATCTGTCCAAAGTTCCAAGTGCTTTGCCGCAAGCTTGTAAGTTGCTGTTGGACTAAGGAGCACCATAGCCAGCAATTTTCCTGTCCCAAATGGTATCAAATGGTAATTCTAACCAGGTATAAACATAAAGCAAGCGACCTACTGGCCAAAGGTTGTAGATGGCCACCTCTTCGGTAATCACGTGGAGAAAGACCATGAGTTCTGCTACTGTTTTCCTGGAGGAAGAGTCTAGTTTGAGAGAGCTCTCCAGCTTTGATCCCTCTTGAATGAGTTCTTTCTTAGAAGAAGACAGTTGCACCTAAGAGGTTATGCATCAATGAGGTTCCCAACCATGATTTGGCTCCCATGCACGGGCTCACCTCATCTTCGTGATGAGTAATTCCTGCAGCCCCGATAAATTTTGCAATCCCCAAGGCGCCATGATCGTCGAGCTGCTTCTCCAAACGTAGGTACATGTCACTGTGGTTGGCCCACTGGAGGCGCAGAATGAGGTATCGGTGGGCAACGATGCGGCCCTGGTAGGTATAGCAAGCCACAGAGAGGATATTGGCTACTGGAAAGCGGTCTTTGCGATCGTCAGAGACAAAGATACCGAATGCAGGCACCGAGTTGTGGAAGGTGTGCCGTTTCCGTAGATCTCTGTCTCCATTATGCGTCCGATACGGATGAATAGACTCTCGGAACTGTAGCTCTTTTGCTTCTTGCATCATAGTGAGAAACCCCATATCTGATCAGGTTAGCCAGCTTAATAGGGAGGGGGGCTCGGTCGTGAGAGGGGTAGAAGGTGGTCCCAAGCTCGAGTGAGCACGAGAACCAGAGATGTACGAGCCAGCATGGGCGTCTATATATGTACCGCCGCCGAGTCAAAATAAAGGCGAGTACCGCATTGTTGGACGGTTAGCAATTCGGGTGAGTGGTGGTATCGAATGGCTCTCAAGACCCTAGATGGCAAGTCGCCGTTGTTCATGGTGCCTAGAAAAGTTGGTTTCGTTCTTTGCTGCGAAAAAAAATTAAATATTTTTAAAGCGGATGGGATGATTCTACGCCACTTCTGCGATTCGTTGTACTGAGGGACTTCAGTACCATGAGCGCCAGAGGGGTGTTGTGTTGCCCGAGGAGCATAGTTTGGCCACAGCGCTTGCAAATCACATTGGGACTTTTGACGGCGAACGATGTCGGCGAGCAGCAGTATCTCGGCGTCCGCGGCTGCCCAGCTCCAGCCTCTTTTCTACTTTCTTACGAACTCTCTGTCCAAAGTCGAGGAGACTTTCGACTCAATCCCTGGTTCAGCCGTCATTGCGCGTTATGTTAGGTCATCCCACCAGAACGACCCATGGCGTACCATCCTCGAGCTTATCCTCGTAATCTTCGCCATACGGACGCTCCTGCAATCAAGAACGCCAGCGGACCGTTCTGGGAAACATTTTATCAGTTTTTCCGACAAGGTGTGTGGCCTTGCCCGCAGTCAACTCCGAAATTCTGCTCGTGTGCTCAACCATATGCTTGCTTATGCTAGGAAATTGATGACCTCGTTGACGAATGGCAACCCGAGCCGCTCGTAAAAGCCCTTACCCCTGCCCAGCAAGCTGAGCTGGCCTCCGTACCCGTGATTGTAGGCGCGCCGGGCCCAAAGCCGAAAATTCAGAGCCCGGGCAACAGCAACAAGACCATGACAGTGACCAATCTCGCTGGACTCAACTTCACCGGCCTTGCAGGGAACGAGGAAATTAAGGAGCGTGCTGTCAACCTGCTCCGAGAGTATGGGCTTGGTGCCTGCGGTCCTCCAGGTTTCTACGGCACTGTTGGTAAGTCATCATTTTGAACTTTTTCTTTTTCTTTTTCGTTTTTTTAGTCGGTTCGTCGACTAAGCCTACTCCTCATAGATGTCCATCAAACTCTCGAGCGCGATATCGCTTCTTTCCTTGGCACCGAATCGGCGATCATTTACTCCCAAGATTTCAGCACCATCTCCTCCGTCATCCCGGCCTTCTGCAAGCGTGGTGATATTATCATTGCTGACCGCGGCGTCAACTTTGCCATCCATCTCGGTATCAAATTGTCTCGCTCGACGGTCCGATGGTATGATCACAACGACATGAACAGTCTTGAGGAGGTCGTCATCGGCGTTACCAAAGAGTTGAAGAAGAAGAGGGCTCCGTTGACCAGGCACTTCATCATCACCGAGGGAATTTTCGAGAATGATGGTGTGGTGTCGGACTTGCCCAAGCTGGTGAGTCCATCTGATGGCACTTGTGGAATGACGTTTATGTTGTTTCCCTTCAGGTTGAACTCAAGAAGAAGTACAAATATCGTCTCATGCTTGACGAAAGCTACTCATTTGGTACTGTGGGACGCACTGGTCGTGGTCTCACCGAGCTCTACAACGTTCCAGTGAGTTTTCCCCCCAAAACCTGCCTATCGACCTTATTAGTTCCTAACACTGCATATAGGCTGATCAAGTTGACATGATTGTTGGTGCAATGTCGCACTCGTTGAATGCGACTGGAGGCTTCTGTGCTGGCTCTCGTGTCGCCGTCGAGCATCAGGTAAGAGTGTTTGGTGATATCCCATGCCCTCCTACTCACCTCATGTGCTTGCTCTCGTCTCTAGCGTATCAACGGTACCGCATTCGTCTTCTCGGCCTCCATGCCAATTATGCTCGCCATGGCCGCTTCCGAGGGTATCGCCAAGCTCACAACCACACCTTCCATCCTCACCGACCTGCACGCCAACATTTTCGCTATTCGTTCGGTCCTCGATAAGCTGGACTGCATCACTATCCCAAGCCATCCCGCCAGCGCCATCATCCACATCTACATCCGTAACTCCTCCACTCCTTCTGGGCATCTCCACCCTGAGGCAGCTGCGAAGAAGCGCCCGTCCAACCCCCTTCAACTCATCACGCGCGAGGCGCCGCCACCCACACCCGAGGAGATTGCTGTTGAGGAGAGGCTGCTCCAGGAAGTCGTGGATGAGGCTCTTGCGCAGGGTGTCCTGCTTACCCGCGCTCAGCGGGTGCATGGACACGAGACTGTTGAGCCTCGGCCTAGCATTCGCATTGCTGCCAGCGCTGCGCTGACCAAAAAGGAGACGGAGAAGGCTGTAGCCGTTGTGAAGAATGCTCTCGTGAAGGTTCTTGGGAGGCGATAGATGCGGGTCATATGGAGGTGGTAGATTTGAATGGACATTTCCTTTCTTCTGGATGTGGTTTCTCCAGCTTTGCTTGTCGTTTGATGAGTGACGGGAGAGAGCTCTAGCCATGGTTTTCCTTCAGTACGAGCTGTATACTATGTGATTCCCTATGCCTTGTGGCTGATGGGTGTTGGTGCCCTGCTCGCTCTTTTCTGATTTCTTTAGATTGTTTAGTGCCAATGCAGTGCTTTATTTGTCGAGTCCAATTTCAGCACCTTCGCCGCAATGCCACGTACTCGTAGGCTGTGTTCAGACATGCCTGTTCACTTTGGCTCAGCCAACATGGTACAGCATTGAGATCCTATATACCCTAACTCCTTCGATCAGCAGCCGCCTTTTTCGAAGCACTTAGCTCGACTCGACCTCGGCGAGCTTCCTCGATCTACCACCACTCTTACTACACTGATTACGACCAGTCAATTCTTGCGAGATGAGTTCAAATACCGACACTGTAGGACAGCTACCTCTTCTCTCCAACCTCAGCTTAGTGAGTGGCAAGTTCGATGACGAAATAGTGGCGACTACTGAAGACTTTGTGGTTACGCCCTAGAGAAAATCGTCGAGGACTGGTCCTCAAACAATCGCTTTAGATGAGGATATGGCCAGTGTGGTGAGTGGGGAGATCCCTCAAACGAGATGAGTGCCAGTCTCATGATTCTTCACATTCTAACTTTGCTTCTTCAGCACGAGTTCCTAGACCCAGACGCTAGTGAAACTAACGATCAAAATTCCGGATTTTACGAGAATGACGCGTGTCTCACCGCAGATGTGCGGTCTATGAGTTTATCGCCTGTTCGTCGCACTTTCACGAATGCCTCCACGTCGACAGTCATCAGCTACGGAGTTCTTCAGATGTCTCTATCTGAACTATGCAGCATCATCATTGAACGCCCCTCATTATACTTCGCTGAGATACTTTCCATCGAATGTTATTCAGAGCGAGTGAGCTTCATCACGCACCGCTTCCTTATACTGCATCTGCGCAGGAAAGGAAGGAAAGATGTCTATTTGCGCATGGACCGCCGTGCTGGTGTCGGTCTTGCTCGGCTCCTCTCGACCAGCGGAGTGAGTTCCGCCCGTGATGAGGTGCGTCCTTCGTAAGCATTGCATTCTAGCATCAACGCCAGCTCACATTGCATTTCGAGTAGGCCACGCTTTCTCCTTCGAAAGATCGAATGATTTCCCCCTCTGCAAAGTTAGAGAATCGATTACGATTATCTCCAATACAACCCCCAACTCTAGGAGAACTTCGCGAATTTATCAACGTGATATGTGAAGAGCTCGTGTTTTACAAGGCTTGGCCGGTATGTTTTTTGCGATAATAGTATATCAATATGCTGAGTGCAAATGTGCATCAGGAAAACTGTTGGTTCTTCTGCTCACTGGTCCAACAACATTTGGCGTCCTCCGAATGTAGCACCTTTGATTTCGGGCACATCATGCACACCACTCTTGCCAAGCAGCTGCGAGTCAAAATACGCGATAGGATCCAAATCGTCTTTCACCGACCGGAACCTCCATCTGTATGTGGCCAGTGGTTGTTGCGGTGCCGATTTACTAATGTTTAGACAATAGATCACGCAAATTCTCCAATATATCCAGAGTGTTGGCGACCTCTTTCCAAACACTGCGAAGAGCCTCGCCGAAACTTTGGTGCGTATCAACGGTAACGCAAGACTATGGGTTGTATATGCTCATTTAACTATAGGGGAACTCGATTCAGTACGATCACAGCCTTCTCAATGCTGCCGACGGCAAGGAATCAGATGCAATCCTTCGGCTCGTTGTATCAGGGCTCGATTTGTGCCATCAGCTCATCGAAGAAAAGAAATCGGATCTGCTCGGGGTTCTGCTCCCTCAAATTGCCAGCATCGATTACCCGCCGCTCTGGAAAGATTACTATGCCAAGCTTTGGTACGAGCACTGTATCGTTTTGCAAAAATCTCTATATCTGGACCAGGCCCAAAAAGCCGTGGAAGAAGCAATTAATTTGGCGCCCACGGGTTACGACATCGTGAGCTATCACGAGCAAAGGTATCTTATCGCATTTAACTCGCAAAATATAGCTTCTGCGTCGGTTATGGCTATAGAAGCAATCTCGCTGCTCCGCCAGGGAGATATCACACTAGACGACATACCTTCCAGCCCTCTTCGTCAAAGATACCGCGTTCATTGTGACTATGCCAAGATACTTGTCGATCTGCTTGAGTTCCCTCGAGCTTGCGACGAGTTTGTGTTTGTGTTATCTTACTATCGCGACCATGCTTCCAGGTTTCATGCTACCGCAGGTTTTAGGGCTCAACTTGGTCGAATGCTCTGCGCGTACTCCAAGGCACTCATGGGTGCTTCTAGACTGAATGAAGCTCTCTCTATCGTTGATGAGGCCATCAGCCTTTGTCGCAACTGGGACATCGGTGATGTAGAGGTCATGTATTGCGAGGCATCCCTACAGAAGTCGACTATCCTCAGCAAGTTGGGCCGTTTTCATGAGCCCTTCCCAATAATTCTCAAGACTGCTGGTGGCTATATTCCGAATGGGGCAGGTCTGATGTGCCCTCACTATGTGAAGTGGGGGAAGCACCAGAACAGCCTCTCATGGGACCACAGTGAGGGGTTATTGTCCTTTGACTGTGAGGAATGGATCCTCAATGCGGTTAACACTTACGGAGACCACTTATGGTCAGGAGGACACTATCGAGAAGCTATCGGCGAGTGGCAAACCTCTTATGACAATTCGTACACAGCGACTATCGGGTGGCACGACAAAGGCGTACCCCTCGACTTGCTGCCAAGGCTCTTTTCGCTATTTGTTCAGCGGTCCAGGAGTTTGAGAAATCTTGGAGCTTGGCGCGTCATCGCCAAAGAAAGCCAGTTATTTGTCACTATGGTCCGCAGTCTTATACCCCAGTTATCATCTCATTTATATGTTGAATTGGCGGCTCAACTGAAAGGGTATGGGTTTGCCCTTGTGCACATATGGAAACATGCTGAGGCTGATAGCGCCTTGGAGGAATGCACAAGACTGTATCACCAAATTACACCTCTCAATCCTCATTTGCACAGGATGAATCTAGCCACGGTTCTCCGTGAGCGATCCGCAGTCCTCTCGTACCTCGGAGAACCCACGAAAGCACACGAGGCATCCTCGGAAGCCGTGACAATCGCTCGCCACCTTCACAACGTCAATCCTGGATACTTCCGTCTGTGCTTGGCACAAGCTCTCCTCCAACATGGCTTTGATTCTGTTGGGGCACTGGATCCCTCCCACGGAATTAGCTTCGCAACGGAGGCCGTTGACTATCTCCGCGAGGAGTATTCCCTCTACCCTGCGCAGACTGCTGTAGAACTGTCTCAGGCATTGTGGAAGACTGCACAACTCCATCTCGCTGCAGCTCAAAACGAGGAGGCTGAAACGTCCTACCGGGCCGTGATCGAAATGCACGACCAGGGTGGTATCATCGATCGAATGCGCAGCATTTGCGAAGCTGTTCCAGAGTTATCCCATCATCTTGTCAACTTAGCCGATGCACTTTTCCAGTGCGGATGGTCCAAGTTACGGGTTGGGCGACTAGCAGACGCGCTCTCGAATCTTCGGGAGGCACAGCTGATATACATCGACCTGACTTCGCTTGAGGAAGACGGACCATGGTACAGGGAACGACTAGCTCGCACTCATCTCATCTTGGGAGAGTGTAAGTTTGAGCTACGTTCCTTTGCTGAGGCTCGGGACTTGGGAGAAAGAGCACTGAAGCTGTTCAAGAAGCTTTCAACCGAAGGGGCTAGATCTTGTTCCGATGTCATTGTTCGTGCCATCTGGCTTATCGCTCGCGCATGTGTTTATGGAGGTGAGAGATCTCGAGCGAGGGAGATTATGGCCGCAGAGGAGGAAGCTTTGAGCAAGGTACGAGAAGTCCCAATGTATCCGGGGATGGTCGGAGAACTGCTTGCCATCAAAGCGTCCCTCGTTGAAGAAGTTTAGGATGTACGAGTCCAACTTGTAGTGATATGTATTTAGCGCACTTTATATTCCCCCATCAATTCTCATCGATCTGCCAAGAATTGGATCCTTTGAGCTGCCATGATTTTCTAGTGAGCGACCTTCCTCCAAGATAGTGTGTCAACGCTATTGATAGCGCATTTGGCGCCAAAGAGCAATTGCTGTCGTGGCACAACCCCGGGCCGATGAGTTCTCAGCGGTTCCGTATTGCTTGGCAACTTGATCGCCTTGGCGGAGACAGCCCAAGCGTCAAATTGAAAAGTCTTGGAATCTTGAAAGCTTTGGGAGATTAGGAACCCGAGGGGATGTTACAGAATGGGAGATGGGTGCGAAAGCCCTTGGCAGTGGGGCTGGCAAAGAAAGCGGCTGGACACCCGGTCGGGGCAGACCGAAAGCCGTTCGCGGAAGAGAAACCATCATTACCCAAGATAGCCGATGAAAATAGACCTGAGGACTCATCCGCCACCTGATATTAAGTGTCCAGCTCTGAGAGGGATTCAAGACATTGAAGGGGTGATGGGGAAAGCTACGAGTCGCGTGCTAGGCTCCACATCGAGCCTGGAATCCATCAGCCCATATACTCCCCGGCAAGGAATTTATCGGGACGTCGAAGACGTAAAAGTCTTGCGGTATATATTACATCGGTAGAAGACAAACGCTTCCTCAACATCACAGCCCGGAAAAGTGGTGGAGGTTTATCGGTACTCATATCACAATGCCAACGAGTGGAGCTGGGTAGACTCCTTCGGTACGGATGTGCCTGGCTAAAAATACAAGAATAGCACTACTGCACTAGAGCCTCCGTACTTCCCGTAATCGTTTACGTGTTTTGTTGTAGGAGCGTCGCACCCATTATCCCCAAAAAGGAGCTGGGTCACACGGTCACATTGTTTGACCAAACAAAACTCTATTTCAACTCGGGGGCGACTCGTAGACCGCGCCAAGCCTTGAGAATAACCCCGACGACCTGAGCTCCTTGCTCATCTCTGCCACGTCGCTCATTCATCTCACATTAGAACTACCCCTGGGCTTATAGCTAAGCCGTGACAGCTCAGAGCTCGTCGGTGGCCATGCTTCCCATCCATCGACTGGCTGCACAACAACGCCCATCGTCCTCGGCGTTCGCCAATGCCAATGCTCACTTCCGAGCATTCTGGAAGTCCAAGTTGGCCACACGAATCCTGGTCATCGTAGCAGCATGTCTATTCGTCGTCATCTTCCTCACTTCCCCTTATGGTTCTGAATATTCGCCTCGATTTGGGCATTATGCTCCTTGGCGAACCTCTGCCCCAGGACCAGATGCCCTCAAAAATATTCCTCTATCAGAACATCCCCACGCCCCCCTATGGGCAAGCCGAGCAGAGCTCGTCAAGGACTCGTTCCGTTATGCATGGGATGGATACGAGAAGTATGCGTTCGGAAGTGATGAGCTGCTTCCTGTGTCAAATCGAAGCACTACAAACCTGAACGGATGGGGCCTTACTATTGTGGATTCTCTGAGCACAATGAAGGTGATGGGGCTGGAGGATATTTACGAAAAGTCGATGGGGCATGTGCGAAAGCTCCACTTCCGTGACCAGGTCAGCCCGCTTCTTTATGCTGTCGACGTCCTCCAGCGCTAACGTATTTTTGTCTACAGAGAGGTGTCATTCCATTCTTTGAAACCGTCATTCGCTATCTAGGTGGACTACTTTCAGCATACGCATTTACTAATGATCCTGAACTTTTACGCCTCGCTGATGAGGTACGTCTCTTCCGACATTTACTCACGCCGCTCCATTCTCACTACCCCATTCCGAACTTTATTCTTGTTTCGTTATCGGTGGTCTTTCTGTGCAACCTGATTTTCCTTCATGACGATCCTGTCTCCATCCTCCCTCCCTACGATCTCGCATTCAGCTGGGAGAAACTCTACTACCCGTATTCGGCACCGAATCTGGGTTGCCTCTTTTCGGATACGATCCGACTGCCAAAGTAGGAGCAATCGGCTGGTCCGGCGCGTCACTCCTTGCAGAGATTGCATCCTGCCAAATGGAATTCAAGTACCTCGCTCACTTGACTGGCAAGCAAGAATACTTCTTCAAGTCGGACAAGGTTATCGACATCATGGAGAGGGAACAGTGGGTCGCTCCTGGCACAGATAAGCCGCAAGGAGTGACCTACCAGAATATCGGGAATGGGGCGAATACTGGCATGTGGGCGACCAGGTGGGATTCAAAAAATGGAAAAGGCATGGGAGGCGAGTTGTTCTTCATTCCCCTGCTCCAGCATTGTCGTCATTCGCCTTACTCTGCCTACCTCCCCGAATATGATCTTGCTCAGATGCTGCAACTGTCGGTGGACTTGCAGATAGCGCCGTAAGTCACACATCTTTCTTGTCCAGCTGTTCCACTAGCTAACTGTGTTCCAGTATGAGTACATTTTGAAAGGTTACCTTCTGTCTGGACGATCAGAGAAACGCCTTTTGGAGATGTGTCAGTTCCCTTCAACTTTCTCCATCCCTGGCTCGTTGCTCACTTATTTCAAATGACTTTCCGACTGCCCACCAACGATTTATTTTGGTATCACCTCACACGACGTTTTTCCGTCGGCTAACGCGTAACCAGATCTCAAATCCACACGGGGCGTCCTTGCCAATCTTTTCTACGTTAGCGCCAAGCGTGGGCTATTATATGTCACTGATAACTCGGGTCAGCGAGCCAGCAACAAACTTGAGCATCTCTCATGCTTCTACGCTGGCCTCTTGGCCCTGGGTGTCGAAACTCTCGTGCCGACAGGTGACATGAGCCACGAAGAGGCAGAGCTGCATCGTTGGGCAGCAGAGGGCCTCACGACTACCTGCTGGCTGGGGTACGCCGAGACACCCAGCGGGCTCGGCCCGGAGTCAATGCACTTCATCAACAATGCCTCAGGAAGGAAGAAGACTGGGGCTCACACTAATGATAAGCCACCAGAGACAGAGGAAGGCAAGGTGAAGAAGTGGATGTCTGAGGTTGAGAAGTGGAAGGAGGGTGGCCGTAAGGGGAATGGGGGTCTGCCTCCTGGAGTGATCAGGGGCAAGGATGCCGAGGCGATCAGGCCTCCAGGGACTGGCACGACTGGAAGCTTGGACCGTTCGGTGTACGATTATTATCTCAGCGATTCGTCCTGGCAATCGCGGCCTGAGGTGCGTTATTCCCTATTCACTGTCTCTTATCACTGTCTATTGCCCGATGAATGCTTATTATTGGCTGCACCCACCAGACCATCGAGTCCATCTACATCATGTTCAAAGTAACTGGTGACGAGATCTGGCGGGAGCGTGGCTGGGGTATATACCAGGCCATTGAGAAGTACGCCAAGACGGACAGCGCCTACTCGAGTGTACCAAACGTAGGGAACGACAAGCCAGGGCATGCTGAAAGTATGCCAAGGTGAGTATCGTTTGATTCGTCCTCAAGGATGAAGTTTCTTCTTCAAGCTCGCCCCACCATGTGCTGACTAGATTATTCTTGCTAGCTACTTCCTGGCGGAGACGCTCAAGTACCTGTACTTGCTGTTTACGGATAGGGATCCCATCACATTCGACAAGTGGATATTCAACACGTAAGTTTCAGCTACGCACAGCACATCTCTTCCGATCGTCGACACCGTGATAATGACGAAACTGATCAACTCTTACCATCGATATAGCGAGGCACATCCTTTACCTGTGTTCGAGTGGACTGAGACAGAGAAAGCTCGTTATAACATCCATTAGACGGCGTACCTCTATTCATTATACACCGCTCGTCTGGAGCGGGCTCAGCTTGATGTATTCATACACGTTAGCTTAATCTGGACATCCTATTTTTCCTATCTATTCGTGGAATATCATTGGTAATATGGGCAAGGAGAAATTGACACAGGAGCTTCAGCTATAAGCTTCCGCAACATAGATTATCAAGTTGACACCATCAATAGAAAATGCGAAGAGGTGCGAAAATGCCGACATAGCGGAAAGAAGCGGAGGCGCAACCGAGGCTCGGTAGCCACCAAGAACCACACCAAACTCAAAATTAGACCAACGGCAATGTCGCGCGTAGAGAACGCGTATCTGCCGTACTCCAAACCTACGGGTAGAATGCCGGAATTTGTGCCCAATGACGTATCAAGGTTGTTCGATAGTGGGTTTGTTTGTGTCGCGATTCGCGAAGCGACTGGAGGGAACTCACCCTTGCCCGTACAACAGCACTCAACGCGTCTGCCACAACGATACCTGCTCCTTTCCACAAAGAAGTCCTACAAGCACCCCGTACACTTGTTTCCGAATGCCTTGAAAGTTGGCGTGCCCTTGAAAACTCAGGCTATGACACGAACGCCCACGACGAGTCCGACCAGATGATTCTGGACGAGACCCCAGCGAATCCAAGCGCTCCCAAACCGAAGGCTACGCAGTCTCAAAATCAGGCTATGGCCACTGTGTTCTGTCCCCAGGCGCTAGTTCAATATTACATCGGCCAAATCTTATTCCAGGCACGTATTCGTTGTCCGTTATCTCGATATGCACATATGTGCTCAGTATCTTTCTCAACGTAAAGATCATCTGCAAAGAAAGCGAAAACGGTCTCCGACTGACCGAGGAGCATAAAATCAAGTGGGCTACATACTTGGAGATTGCTCGGATCGACAAGACATGGGAGTGGGCTGCAGCCCAGGCGAAGACGGTGATAAATGATGATCAGAATGAACTCCCATTCCTTAAAAAGGTGTTGGAGGACAATAAGGAATTACAACGTTCGGCAAGGGCAGTCGGAAACGAGGCTGTACGAAGCATTTTCATAAAGTTCGTCGATGCGACCAACTGGGAGACCGCGACCAAAGTCCTTGGCCAGGTGATGGTTGACGGATCGGATGATCTCATGCGAGATAACCATACCGCCTGGAATTACCTCGCTACATCCGCGCCTTCACTTCTTGCACGTGCGCCTCCTCACCACCTCCGACCCGATCCCACTGAAACGAGGCCATCGACTCCGTATCATCATATGTCGAACCCTCTTCACCTGGACACACAGATGTACAGCCAGGTACGCGAGGGCCTGCCATTCACGGCAGTTGTCTTGAATCGAGATGAAATTGGAAAGCTCTCGGACCAAGCTCTCAAAGCAAAGTTGTTGAAACTCGTGGAGGACAAACGTCTCAACAAGTCCGCGGTCAAAGCCCTCGACTTGGATAACCTTACATCCACCTACCCCCAAATTGTCGAGTGCGTATTCATTGATATGGGGCGACCTGGCATAAAAGGAACAAGCAAAAAAACACAGTCGAATAAGGGCAAAGCAGGTATCGCGAACGTGAACCCCAAGGCTCCTCAGCAGTCCTTTCGCCGACTTGACACCTTTATGCGTTGGTTCACTCAGACAGCTCGGTCAACAATAGAAGGACGAAGAAGTTGGAAGCAAAGCGCGGTTGGGAAACGCAAGGAAGGTGTGGCAGTAGGGATTCAGAGTCGGATTCATCACCACTCTGGGAGACTGGGGTATGCACCAGTCAATGCATTACGAGTGTCTTGCAACATACTGACATCCGCTTGGGATATAGTGAATACGCCAATTGGAAACCTCAAGTTGACAAGAAGACAATTCGTAGCGTGCAAGCGGTAGAGGAGAAGGCCTGCGACTTCATGGCACTCCTTACCAGCCACCTGCTCCCGAGCCTCATTGGAAACTGGTATCAGCTCAACCGAGACGCGCACCTTCCCCCTCGAGGTATGCGAGGATTTTCTGTCGCGGGCGATGCAACCATGAACTATGTTATGCCAGCACGCCGAGAATCCCCAGATGACGGTCTCTGGAGGATCGGGATGTGTGTCAGACGTTCCAAACCCTTGTCAGATCAGCAAGATTTTTCGTTTGCGTTCCCAGGCCTCCATGGGGGAAGGGGTCTGATAGTCAAACCCACGAGTCAGTATATCTGGCTGTGGAAGGGGGCGGTCAACACTTATGGTACCATCTCCGGGATGAACGCCAAAGAGGAGACCACTGACAGCAAGAAGTCTGAACGTGAACACCTCACGATATCGATGCATCAGTCGCGGAAGATGCTCGACTTTGGTCATCGATACCTAGCAACATCGCCATGCGAGGCCACAGCCTATCATGACAATCTCGATCTCCAGAACAACCCAAACGCCCTGAGTTGGATGGTCAATACATCACCATAGAGGTCATCAATTGTGGTTATCTCAAGAAATGCTATCAAGCAGTGCCAGCCGTGCCCCTACAAAGTGCAGATGAATCCTTCACGATCAAAATTTATTGGACGTTCGCGCCTCAGCAAGCGTTGACCCGTGGGAGAGGATGAGGCTCAGAGTTAGGAGGCAGCCTCATATTCAGCCTCTATATTTTCTGTATCAGCGCATTTGATTACATCCCAGATTATTGATGCACAGTTTGTCCTGGCTCTGCCAGTGTCACGGAGTATGACGCCATGGAGCTCGACGTCGTGTTGGAAACTGCCGATGGAGGCGTGATTTTCCGGCTTCCCACGCTAGACACGAAGTCGGAAGGGCTTGGCTCACTTTGCTCATGAATGACCCTTATAAATCTTGTAGGTGATATATAGAGAGCTCTTCCATGGAGGTAGAAAAACACACTCCATCACTACACTAATCTCTCGCAACAGCCCTAGAGCAGGTCTGCGGGCCGTGTGTTCCGTGACTCTATCGTTGGCTCGTTAACACAGTCGTCAATCTATGATTCTCCTCACAATTTACGTCTTTCCGAAGGTCATACTCACACGATCTCCCGGACGATAGCTTCTACCCCCCCGCAGAAAAGCGCCCCTCTTCTTTCAGCGTTTGAGAAACCACTCAGAACTGCTCCCAAGCAGAATGCTCTCTCTACGTCATTTTCTCTTGGCACTGCTCCCAGTGCTTCTCGACACCCCTCGGACCGCCATGGCGCAAAGCTTGAACCCACTCCCTATGGGAGCGAACTGCACTGCCGATGCTGATTGCGCTTCGTCGAAGTGCTGGCCAGAGGTGAGCCCAATGGCGACCTAATGCCGCACCCCCAAGAGCCATTAACCAATGGACCCAACGAATACTACTGTATGTAGTACTGGTACTTTGGACAAACGATTTGTTCTCCGAGCGCGACGGGCCACGGCTGCTTCGACGCATCAGATTGTGTAACGGGTATGTCGTACCATGCTCAATCGCTGAGTCGATCCCAAAAGTCTGATCTTACCATTTGTCGCTGGTTGTTCTCTAGGTGTGTGCGATAATTATGTTTGTGGTGAGGGTATAGATTATGAGAGTAAATGCTATTCTGGGGCGGATTGCCAAACCGGTTCGTCTCCCAATGACCCGCGTTACCGATAATCCTCAATAGCTCACTATTCTCACCTTTCAGACGTTTGCATTGCTCCTTACCTAGGAGGAGGCCAGTACACTGAGGTATATCATCTCGTTTCCCTTCAATTATTTTCACCAGCGGCTAAAGCATTACTTCCTATGCACATACAGTGCTTTCCTATGCATACAGTAAGTATATGCGCTCTCCAACAACGTCAAGTTCCCACCAGACATATTCTCTCTAATTGTAGGGCATGGCATGTCAAACAGCAGAACCGAGTCTCTGCATCTCTGGTGTGTTGGGTCTATTCTGATTGTTCAATAAATATCAGAGCCTACATTCTGTTTTTTTAGGAATCTGCACCGATGATGGGTCTGGAAATGGTACTGGAGTATGCGCCCCGAGTGGTCTTTATGGCAATTGCTACACGGGCGCGGACTGTGAGAGCGGTATGTCCACTCACTATTAATACACCCTGCCGCGATACCGTCAAATCTAACATTGGATGATACTCTTGGCTAAATTAGGATATTTCTGCGACCCTCGGTCGATGTCGGACCCTGTCGGCGGCTGCTACAAGGATTAGCTGGAATATCTTCAAGCCGTATTATCGGCATCTAGCGGGGGATGATTTTTCTAGGGTACATCCCACGCGAGTGAGGGATATCTTGTATTTCGCACCCGCGAGCTAAGTCCTGAGAAAGGCCTACTGAGACTTAGCTGTACCATCATATCTCCTTGCTAAAATACCATCTACCATTGCATTACTATCAACGTGGAATTTGGTTCGATGGTCGATTGATATGCTTCTGGCGCTCCATCAGCACCCATGAATGACCCTATCATCTGTGCTTTCGTATTCACTTCGTCCAAAGCGGCTGTGCTGAATAGATTACCCATTTGAGCACTAGATTGCCAGGATCGGGGATTTCGGTCGGGCCCGTTACGCCATGGCTCGGTGATTGCCCGGTAGCTGGGATCTTGTGCGAGAGCTTTGTATTTATACCCCCTGGTATCTTATGGTTCCCTTCCGACCACCTCATATTCCTTCCAGGGCTTTATTCAGACCACGCGAGTAAAAAATGCTGGCTCATCGCCTTTCACTTCCTCTTATCCTGCTGGGAACTCCGTGTTTTGCAGCTTCACAGAACCCTTTCGGCACCATCTGCGCGACTGATTCCGATTGTGACTCTAGAAATTGCTTTTATCAGGTATGAAACTTCGGTGCAACAACCGAAGAAAGATTTGCTCTGATGTCCCCTTGGCTGCAGTATTGGACTGATGGCCCGTTGGTTTGCTGGCCCAGTGCAACTGGTCATGCTTGCTCGCTAGACTCTGACTGCATGGCAGGTACGCTGTCATAATACTAGCGGCTCCGGGTATTTATATCAACTATGCCAATGAATATCGTGTTGGGCTCAAAGGAGAGTGTGAAGACTCTGTCTGCGTCGAAGCTTTCAATAGGAGGGGGATAGCACCCAAGAAGATAAGCTTCTTAAGCGCTTTGCTAAGCCCTAAGGTTCGATTCTTGATCCTTCCCCCAGATTTATCGCTGAATTCCTCCTTTTTGCGAGTAGAGTAGCCTGTACAAGACAAAACGGTGTGTAGAGGGTGCGTTTCTGCGTTTCCATCAACTTTTGTAGTATGAAGTATCAACCTAGTCCCAGCTCCCAACATAGGTGTCAGAGGCGATGATGGGATTCGGAAAAGGACTGGCGCTTGCAATCCGTTAGCCTAGCATGATAAGTCCAGTGTTTGGAGACACCTGTATCTATAATATTTAGTACAGCCAAGCCCTAGGCGCATCGCTGGCAGCCCCACAGGGTAAAACCGATTCTCTCTATCAATTGATCAGAACTCACCGCGATGCCGTTATCTGGGCTTTCAGGGGCAGACTCTTTGGTTCCAAGGAGCCTTCTTTACTCGTATGTCCTTGGAGCTATAAATAGATCTCGGAACGTATAGGCACAGAAATGTCTGTTTGTGTTTTGCTGGGCGCACCAAACAATCTGAGCAATGGTTGGGCGGAACTGATCATATTTAGCGCCAATCTTCTTACCACCTCTCTCTCAAGAATATCGTTCAACCATTTTGTCTGTTGCTCTGTGGATGAGCTTGTGCCTTGAAGGCCCTATACTCAGTTTCGATTTACCTCTTCTTTAAGTTCTCACCAACGCCTATAGCCCAGCATTTCTGCCTTCGGGGTTTCTTGTTTACCTCATTGTTGGCGGCTACTTCCCCAATGGCTTGACTGTCTTTGACGTCAAACCATCAAACACGGGGATAGCTGGTGGGCCCGTTCGGCCAGAACTCGCTGGTTGTTCATCAAGTGTAGATGCGCCGTCTTTGGGGTGAAATCCCTACACAACGCTATGGTTTATCCTATGATGTTCCTAAGTTCGTGAGCGCTTTTTATGGTGTGGTTCATGTTCATCCCTATCATGCCTCGTGAGTAAGAATGCGCCCTCCAGGTCCAGCCTCGGCCCACTCATAACTCCATAAAATCAATGAGAAGCGATGGCGGCTGTATTGATATATGAATTCTGCCAATCCTCGTGAAGTGCGAATCCACACACCCTGCCCGTAACGAAGTGACTTACCCCTAGGTCAATCAGATCTTACCCCTTACTCACTACAGGCGCTCAATTTACGTCTTTTGTAGATTTTCCCAAGTTCTCCAGTCAATACTGGCTAATCCTCCAGGCCGAGCGTTAGCCACCAGATCGCACTATTTGTACATCAGTGGAAGCCAGTGGTACGGCAGCTTGCCTCTCCCTCCTCAACTTCCCTGTCTTTCGATTACTTACCCGAAATGTTGGCCTCCCACCTTTTGTTTGTTCCCGTTCTCTTGGGCGTCGCACACTTTTCAGTTGCACAAAGCCCGCTTGGCGCGAATTGCACCGTCGATATTGATTGTGCCTCGGGGAAATGTTTCCCTCAGGTATGAACTACTGAGCTCAGCGTCTACTAATAACTGTTCTTATATGAGTCTCCTATAGTCGTGGATTTTTGGCCAATTGATCTGCTCACCTAGTCCCGCGGGACACGCCTGCTCGGCAGACTCTGACTGTATCACGGGTACGCTATTCTCTACTCCGATCTCGATCATATAGTATCTTAATTTATTGAATCCGCTCACAGAATTGTGCGAGAATTCTGTCTGCGCCCAGGGAACTCCATCTTCTGGTGGAGACTGTTATTCAGGCGCTGACTGTATCACCGGTGAGTTTATTCGAATGAAAGCATGTATGATCACCTGAATCAGTCATCAAACACCTTAAATCATAGATGTTTGTACGTCATTTGCTGAAGGCACTGGCCCTACCGAGGTGGGTTCAAATTTGTTCCTTCCCTTATCTCGTTGCTAATGAGATTCCACGCAACAGTGCTTCCCCAGTCGCACGGTAAGAATATTCGCCGTTCCTAGTAGCGAATCGATACTCATTGAGAAGTCTTGGGCTGGTGCACGAATAGGGCAGCCCCTGCGAGACCGCGGACCCAAATTGGTGTATTTCAGGTAATTTTCTGACAGATCCTTCGGAGAAACGGAATATTGAACGTCGTTTCGAACCCTCACATAGATGTGTGCACCGATGACGGGACAGGTAATGGTACTGGAGTGTGTGCTCCAGGCGTCTTGCAACAAGGTTGCTATGAGACTTCCGACTGCGCCACTGGTTCGTCTTAATTATAATGGCACCTACACAACATTGTTGACCCCCACGTTTTTGGTGTAGGATATGTATGCCTTCCTCGGGACACCGCTGATCCAATCGGTGGCTGCTTCCACTCGTCGTAAACTTGAAGGATGCCTTTGGTGGGACCCCTCAGTCTTGGCGAGCGGGTTCCTAGAAGAGTTCGTCTAGGAAGAATCCGTAGACCAAATGCCACGTTTTTGTAAATAGAATGAATCCACCCGAAAGAACATTGATTTTTGGCTGCTGTGTTTTCACCGAGGCTGATTTGTCGGTCACAACAAACGCCCACAATCCGATCCTGTATTCGAGTTGAACGAATGGAGGCAGCCTCGAGCTCTAATCACGCTTTGAAATGCAAAGGAGCGCCCCAAGGCACCGCACTGAAGCTCCCTATGCCCCAATCTAATGCATACACACCCTCTTTATCTCGTGATCACGCGCCTCAGCACCTCGATTTGTTGCCTGCCTACACCTCCCCTGATCGCAGGTTCTTTACCAATAAACTGCCCAAATTAAGGTATTGTACTGCTGTTTGATGTGAAACACACGTGTTATGACCTGGTTTCTTATAGCACAAGCACAAGCATGACAACGATGTCTGAATCCGTACCTCCACTTATGCCCTCACTGTCTCTTACTTCTACCAATGGTACCACTTCTCAGGGGGGAAGCCTACCTCCAACCCCTGATGATGATATTCCCACACTCGTATCTACCATGCTGCATAGCGGTCCTGGGACCCCCAATCGGGGTGCCCAGTCATACTTCCGAACCTCAGAGCCTCCGTCGAAACGTGAGGATTATAATGCAGCGGAGGTGATGCTCGATCGGCGTCATGGTGAAGGTTATACCATAGGACCCATTATCGACCTTCCGAACCACCCTGAACCGATGCCAGATGCTGAATCGGAGGCAATAGTGGTCTCTGCCACTGCTTCCATTGACCGCATCGACCGAAGTCATTACGGAGATCGCGGGCCTACTATTAACATACCACAATCTTTATCTGAAAAATCCTTTGCTAGTCTCGAACGCCAAATGTCTGCCCCACCTGTCCCTCTACCCCCTTCCTCAATGCCGCTCGCGAACGAGGATCGTGCTCTTCTGGCGCACCGTGAGTACCTCCTATTATCTATCGTGTACGGCTCTATCCTAACCTCGTCGCACACCAAGTCCCCCATGAACGAGCACAATACATCCAACGACATCCGAATTGGCCGTCCACATTGATTCCTCCTGAACATCAGCTCCCTCTCCAAAACCAAACAAGAACGTTTTCTCCAACATTTCCTCTGTCTACCTCCGATTTTGTTCGTCATCCTATCCCACCTCTCATACCACAACAACCCAGCCTTCCTCCTTTCCCTCACGTCCCAGGGTCACAACACCTCACTCAGCCCGAAAAGTCCCACACTTCAGGGAATCAACTCTCCTCTTTTCGGTCTTCCATCATACATCAAGCATTCGCGCCCCCTGCTGGGGCATCTGCCGAAATTCCCCGCTCTAAGGTGTCCGCTCCCCTAAATCCTCAAGGTCATCCAATGACGGCGTGCGCTTCGTGCAGGAAAAGTCGAAAGAAGTGTGTTATAGCCCTTGAGAGCATAGCTACATTTGCCGCAGCTACAAAGGCGGGACAGCAAGGTGAGGCAAAGTTAGTTTGTCAACGATGTCAGCGTCGTCATGAACCATGTGTCCTCGACGAGGCGGCAAAATTAAATGTGCTCAGATTGTTGACGTGTACAGCTTGCAAGAAGGACAATTCAGAGTGCAAACTTTCTTATGAAGGTATAGCCACTGTCGCGCAGATGGATGGAGGAAGGCCATTAGTTTGCGAGAAATGCTGGCGTTCTGGAGAGATCGATCTCTGTATCTTTGACGACCCCGCAGCAGGAGCGCCAAAAGGCAGGACAACTTGGAATGGGCCCTCAAGCATGAAGATGACGCGGTTCCCCAATACCGCTCCAGCTTCTCAACGCGGCTTTCACGCCCCTTCACTCTCTCATCAAGCTCCCGCCCCCTCAGCCTCCGTTACACCACACGGGACCTCGAATTTGATTTCGGGACAAAATATACCTGCAGATATACAGCAGAAGCTGGACCGTGTCCAACTGATGCGAGCAACTGACCTGAACGCTAGTGTAGGCACAAGGAATGCCTCCAAGTCGTGGGCCGAGACAAAAATTGACTACATTCCTAGTGGCGGCATGGAGGATGGTGAACTAGTTTTCGAGCATCCGACAGTGCGTCTTGTCACCACCGCGACCGCCAGTTCACCTGCCACAGGCCCATTCGCTCTTCAGGTCTCGGCCTTGGTCAAAGATCCTACGATGAATATGCAGCTTCCCTTACCGCTCGAAGTTCCCCCTCTAGCTGCTCCTATGTTTGCATCCTGCCCTCCTTTACCCGAAATCAGTGCTCCATTTGTTGGAGGTACGAAGCGCAAGGCCTCATCGATGTATCAAGGCGTCGGGATTGGTGATGGACCAGCGGCAAAAAGACGGCTTCCTGAAGGTTTATCAGAACCCAGTGCGGGCGCGGAGCGAAAAGCTGGGACGGTTTCTAGTACAAGGGCTCGAGCCCCCTCGTTGTGTGCAGTGCCGATCCGAGCAAGTCGCAATCGACGAAAACAGATGGATAATGGCGGGGGTTCGAAAATTGGGCTCTCCATTGCGGCTGACCCGCGTTCTTTGATCGTGGACGCGAAGGTGACTACACACGAGAGCATGACTGTTGATGAATCTGGGGCTTCGTCAACGGAGGTGATTGCCGCTGAATCTGACAGTGCTTTTGGGAGCGCGCGACAAGTTGCTCGTAGTAATGTTGGAAGTGAGGGCAATGAGGTGAGAGTGCCGGTATTCCCTACTTATGGCGCATCAAAGGAAATGCTCTGGAGCCTTCGTTCTCTGGCCACTTC
>WIDE01000032.1:320338-379240 GCA_015039315.1 Clavulina sp. PMI_390
GTCTTGTACTTGTTGAAGTGCTTCAGGAGAAGGGTCGTAAGATAACGATCTTCACCGAGATGGAGCAGGTTCTTCATGTGGAGAGTATCAACTCGGTTCTCTGAGTAGTCGTGGATGACCTGGTTGGAGATGAACAGGGGCTTGTGCGTATCGGGTGTGCGCAATCGGTACATGGTGAAACAACCGGGCAAGCAGGTGACGGATCCAAAGAGACTTTCGAATGCCTTGGCAAGGTGATGGGACAAGAAGTACTCGTACACCTGCATCATGGTGACGATTGACTTCCTCGAGTTGGAAATCGAGGTTTCACCACAGACACCGAGAAGTTTCTTGTCGTGTACCATTCTGAGAGATACAGGTTGAGATATTGGTCGCAGGGAACGGAACAATGAAATACTCACGCAGAGACGAGACGGTTGAGAGACAGGGGTTCGACGGTAGTATCGGCATCCACCATGAGCAAGTACTCGTAGAACGATGGGTTGACACCAATGACGTTCTTGATCTGGTGATAAATCTCCAACTCGAGGGGGTTCATGGGCGCGTTGAAGTGGACCTAAGCAAACCACCAAGAGCGTCAGATTTTGAAGCAGTACTAGGCGAAATGAGGAAACGTACCTTGTTTAGGAAGTGCATCAAGAGCATCTGCGAATCACGCTTGCCACGATTGCCAGGACGCGAGCGCTCGGTAGGCTTCCCCACCTTGACAACAACGACGTACGGCACGACGTGTCCTGCGCATTCATACAGACCAGAGTATACCTTGCCCATGTTATGCTGCTTTGCGCCATCTCCGAGCGAGAGGAAGCTCAATGGCTCAGGGTCGAGGTTAGGATCCGCTCCGAGGACATCAAGGACGATACGAGGAGTGGGGCGGTCGTTTCCGGAACCGACAATGTTACCATCGCAAATGATGAAAATGAGCTTGCGCTTGTCATCGTACTTGAGCTTGGCGAGCGACTCGACAGTGCGTCGAATGGAATCTTCGTCCTCAGTGTAACAAGGGACTTGGCAGCAGACAAACTTGTCGTGGTCCTCAGGAGCGCGGGGGGAGCCGAACGAGATGGAGGCGATGAACTTGAAACCGATGACAGCCACCATGACACACGAGAGTGCGAGCAGGATGTATTGAGAGAACAAGCACTGGGGCGAGTTACGGTTGTCCACACGACCGATAAGGAAAAGGTTACGAAGACACGTCCTCATGCGGTTCTTGAGGTCGCCGTCGATATTGAGGTTATCGAACTTCTTGGTAATATCCTGGCCGTTGTTGAGACTGAAGAGGTCCACCACGCTTGAGTCCATGAACTGCGTATCAATACCGGTTGGTGCCTGTGTTCCATCGGGAGTCTTGAGCGTCGGGGGGAACTTGATGTAGTTCGTCAGATCATACACCAACCCATTGTACACCGCGACGGCTTGACCCTTCGAAGCCATCGTACTGATCTCCGAAGGCTGATAACCAACGAAACCGTGACGATAGTTCCATCGCATAAGGATCATCTGCTCGTAGTACCAGTCTGGGCGGTAGTCATTCGAGACATACGCGCGGAAGTCGTGGTAGACGGCATCGGTGTTCACGGTCTGGTTGGTCGAGTCGAGGATGACGTATGGGTTCACGGACCCGTCTTTGCCATCGCAGAGAGCGCTGACCTGGACAGGGAAGATGGACGTAGAATCCGTTCCACCGTACTTCATGACTGTCTTCTGGGGGACGATGGACACAGTCGTCAAGTGGATTTGGAAGATTCCCGTAAGATCAAAGACCTCTCCGCGAATAGCAGTATACGTGTGGCCCGGATCATTGTTGAACGAATGACTCTGCAGTTCAGACGTGCTGAACACGTACTCTGTCGGACAGATGAGTCTCCCAAGGATAGCAATGACGAAAATCGAGCAGGCGCAGAAGAACCATATGATCATGTTGATCGCAAGCTTTTCTCGCCAGGCCTGACGAATATCCAACCGCTTCATCCTACCGAAGTAGGTGAGGCATGGGTTCGGGAGCCACCATGTGAGCGCCCAAACGGCAAAGAGCCATCGACGACGCGTCGAGGTATCCTTCACCTCTTCGGAGACTTCACCCTCCATGATCTCACCAGCGAGGGGCTCCTTTTCGGTCGCTGGAACAGCCTTCTTTGCGTTATGGAACATGTTACGCGAAGGAGCGTACGATTCCGAGCCAAAGTTGCTCTCGGCATCGCGCGCGCTAGTGTATCGGCTCTCGTCATCCGTGCGGAGCGATTGACCATCCTCGTCGTCGAGATCCCCGTACAGGTGCGCACGCGACGCGTAGGGCTGGTCGGCAGCATGGTCCACGAGTGGGAGGGCTTGATTGGATTGTCCAAAGGGATCACCATACCCACCGAGGCCTGGCGAGTGCGCTTCGTCCATGCCAGGAGAGTAAGGGGCGTACTCCTGGCGCACATCGAGACCGGCCTCGAGTTCTGCTGCACGAAGGCGGTTACGCTTTTGCTCCTCGGCATCGTTGCCACGGAGGTGATCCTCGAAGGATCGGAATGCTTCGTGGCTGAGGAAGACCTAATATGCCGAGGACCAGGGTTCAGTATCACAAGAGAAAGAGTAGAGATCGCAAAGAAACGCACCTTGTACTGCCCAAGAACAACATCCAGCTCCTGCAGACCAAGTGCATCTCGTGCCGCCAAAACACGATCCGCATCCTCTCCATCCTGAGTAACGCCCAGCATACCCATCTGCTCACTATACCGATCACAAAACTCCATCGGCGTCATGCTCGCCTCAAACACCACCCCTTGCTTCCTCGCCATCTGCGCCAAACCCACACTCCTCACCTGCGCCTTGACACCCCGGCCCTCCAGCTGATTCGGCAACTGCGAATCATTCGGGTTCACGCAGAAGACAAACCACGCATGCGTGTCATCAAGCGTAGTGAACAGCGTATCAAGCGCGCTCTGGAACTCGCCCGCGACGCACTTGATGCCCTCGTTCGCCGCAGGTTCGTCCTCGGCCCCATCGGCCCCAGTCCCCTCGGCTCCCTCTTCTTGAATGTCCTTGTTGGCTCCCCCGGCCCCGGGGGCCCCAGCAGCCGCGGGCTTGTTCCGCTTGATCGTCTGCTTTCGGCGAGTCGAAGGCGCACGCATGGGTTTCGCAGGCTGGTGCGCAGCGACGAGCGTCTCGTCATTACGCGGGTGCGCCTCAGTTGCCAGGGCCTTGCCCGAGAACAAATTCTGGATAAACGGATTCGTGCTCCCGTTCAGGCCCTCGACATTCGCACCGCCAGACGTGGGCGTGCGCAAGAGCGAGACGAAATCGGGGTTCAGGGCGTCGGCGTTCTTGTCGAGGAACGACTCGCTCGAGTACGTAACGGCGCCGTTGTAGTGGTTGATCGTGAATGTAGGGAAACCAGCGTGGTCCATCCCGCCACCCGTCTTGAATGCAGTGTGGCTCCCCCAGCGCTTGCTCATGGCTTCAACCATGGTGTGCTCTGTCTTGCGTGGGGCACGACGGGCCTGGTCATCCATGATATGGATCAGCCCACCAGGCATGGTCGATAGCATGCGCACGCATTCAGAGTTGTCAAAGAAGGGTAGGGGAGGAGAGAGTTCGCCGAGGCCCTCAGAGGCAAGCTCTTCTGTTGGACGCTCAAATATGCGTTTTTGGATCCAGCGCTGCATGCGTTCGTTTGCATAGTTGACGGCGAACTGGTCGAGGGAGTTGGATCGGGAGGGAGAGGAAGTGATGTTTTGGAAACCGGGGAGGTCGAATAACCCAATAAAGGTCGAATAGTCGTCTCGGGAGAGGTGCTCGTTAATGTATTCGTTGAGCCATGAGAATAGCAGGGAGTAGAGGTTTTTGGCGAGGTCATCACGGTTGTCTGATGCACCTTCAGCATCGAGGAAGATGGTCAGCAGCTCGTTCTTGACGAGCTTGGTCTTGTAGCTCAAGACCTGTTCGAGGGCCCTGGGCTGAACGCCGAGGAAATCCGAGACGATGGCAAGCACATCAGTGTTCTTGACGACGGCTGCATCCACGTTCCGGTTCTTGTCGCGCGTGAACTCGATGTTCCCCAAATGCAGGATGGCAGCAATCAGCTGACAGGTCTGGGCCACACTGCGTTTGGAGAAGCCAACAGTCTTGAGAGCCTGCTTTAGGCGCTCGAATTTCGGCCCGTCATCTTCCTGGTACGGGTTGCCGCCACCATGGGTGAGATATCGGTACACGGTGCGCTCGTTGAGGTGGAGGTGCTGCCTCTCCTCTTGGCTCGCACCAACAAGGAGATAGTAGAAGATGTGGAAATTGCGCTCTCCACTAGGAGCCCCCGCGACACGGTTGCGCTCGAGGTAGTAGTCGAGTGTCTTGACACCGGCCAGGCGGCCTCGGTCTGAGAACTGGAGTTCTGTGTACTTTCCGAAGCGTGAGGCATTCGGGTTGAAGAGGGTGCGGGCGGATCCAAAGGATTCGAGGACGTATTCGGCGCTAGGGATCTGGTTTCCTAGTTTGGCGCCCTTTTTGCCAGGATTGCTGACGGAGAGCTCGATGATGCTCTTGATGGCTAGACGACGGCTCTCTGATTTCCCTGAGCCGGTCTCTCCACTGTTGAAAGTGAAGAAGCGTAATTTACGTTGTGATGTGGAAAAAGAGAATATAGGGTATGACGCAAGAGGTGAGAAGGCATAAAAAGATTATGTATATGGGTGGATACGAAGGTAAATGAACTGACCTGAACATAATAGATTGATCTTGGTTTGTTCGCCGCATGTGGTAATAAGCATTATTTGCGAGCTGGAAGATGTGAGGCGGGAGAGTCGTGCGCTCTTCTGCAGTATCTCGGTACTCGGCCGCATACTGGACGAGCGCAGAGTCTGCATTGGCGGGGATGAATTTGTGCGGGTTGAGCGCGACGAGAGCATTGCTGCCCAACGCGGTGTAGATATTGTCGGAGAGAAATCGTTCGCGGAGCGTGGACACGATAATGTCGTCAGAGATGTTTTTTAGCGCCGCGAGGTCGTCCTCTGCGCCATGGACATTCTGCGAGCGCGATCCCTGCGCGGCCATGGCTGGGTTTCAAACGACGGCCACCGAAAGTTGTTAGTTTTTGTGCTGATGCGGATATTGGGGCGGCCGGAGAGGGGTGCAAAAAGGCCGAAACCAGCGAGCCGGGACGAGAAAAGAACCAAAAAGACGGTGCGCTCGACGCTGCTGGCGACAACGACGAGCGTTCTAGGCGCGTGGGCGGGTGAAGGAGGGACGAGGGGCTTTTACGTTTGATTCTATTCGCCCGCTTTCGGTTGCCTCGTCACACAAAACAGTAACGTCAATAACCGTCAACACCGCCACTCATCGAATCCCTCTACTGCAATGGACTCGCAGTACCACACACCCACCAAAGTGATTCTTACTCCAGCGCACCTCGAATACTTCCAGGAGTCAGAAACATACAAAAGTGTCATTGGATACATCGAGATCCTGAATGAAGCTGTCGCGGGCGCATCGCTCACCGCCGAATGCACCCAGTCTGAAGTGAGGACCACACGTTATTTTTAGGTGCACGCGCAAACCCTTAAACCTAGCACTGCTTAGGGAATCACTGCAGCCCTGAAAATCCTCGATGAGGTTGAGAATCTTGTCAAAGAAACACCACCGATCGATAACAAATCTTCCCGATTCGGGAACCCTGCTTTCAAAGACTTTTATGATAAAGTCTCTGGGGTACGTGGGCTCGCTTAACTCGCTCGTTCTCGCTTGTAATACTGATCTCTGACAAACTCATCGGATCGGTATTATTAGGCATCCACTGCACTGCATGCAACACTGCCCAACTTACCTCACTCAGCCATCCCCGAGGTTTCCGTCTACTTTAACGAATCATGGGGAAATAGGACACGTGTAGATTATGGTAGCGGCATGGAACTCAACTTTCTATGTTGGATGTACGTCTTATTTCTCTTGGCACCCAAGCACAGCAACGTGATTTGCCATTTACCATTGCGCTTAGGTTATGTCTGGAGAAAATTGGTGTGTTCAACGAGAGCGATCACAAGGCGCTCGTTCTCCGGCTATTCTGGAGATACATCTCCGTCATGCGGGTCGTGCAGTCAACATATTGGCTCGAGCCTGCAGGGTCCCATGGCGTGTGGGGTTTGGACGACTATCACTTCCTCCCCTTCTTGTTTGGCTCTTCACAACTACGAGGTCAGAGCGCATTCAAGCATTCCTTCTTCTTTGCTCGACTCTTACTACCCAAATCGGCTTGATTTCTGATAGGCCACAAGTACCTCCGCCCAAAATCAATACACGACAAGGAGATCGTCGAAGAGTTCTCAAAACAGTACATGTATCTCGCTTGCATCCAGTTCATCAACTCGGTCCGTTCGCTACGATTCTTCTTGTGTTCATCGTCACCAACTCACCTGCGTTCGTCCTGTAGATCAAGACTGCATCATTACGATGGCACTCTCCCATGCTTGACGATATCTCCGCAGTGAGTGGCAATCCTCGCCACAACGGTACATTCATGCTGATAATTCTCAACTACTCTCCCCTCCCTTCCCCCTGCATCGATCCCGCACATCCACTATGCCTCCCCACCTCATCATTTCCAACATCCAATCCTTTTATCCCGCGACCTAGGTCAAGACATGGGACAAAACAAACTCGGGGATGCTCAAGATGTATCGCGCCGAAGTCCTCGGCAAACTCCCCGTCATGCAACACTTCCTCTTCGGCTCATCCACCCTCCTCCCACTCACGCTCCCCGCCTCCCTCGCCAACAGCACCACCACCTCATCTGTCTCACCGGATGACCCACACTATGGGCACGCACATACACATACACATGGACAGCACCCGGGTCTAGCAGGCGCAGGGCCGCTGTCGGGTCCAGGCGGGATGATGGATCTAGATGCATCGGGAGGTGTGGGCCAGGCTCAGAGTGGGTGGGGCGATTGTTGTGGGATCCCTGTGCCCAGTGCGTTTGGGGCCGCTGCGGCTGCAGCTGCTGATACTTCTGCGGCTGGTCTCAGGAGCCTCGATGGGCCTGGCTCTGGGCCGACAGTGGTGGCTGCAGGAGGACAGCCGCCGAAGCCTATTGTGAAGGTGCCGTTTAAGATGGGTGGGGCCGTTCGGCCGGTTCCATTTGATTGATTATGCATCTTGTTTCTTTTGCAATACATTTGGACAGCCCTCACATCCCATCCCATCCCGTCCCACACTGTCACATCTTCGTGCCTCAGGAAATATCAGGCTGTTCTTAATACCATTTCTGTCGAACATTGTCGTACCACCGATGGACCTCAAGCTATTTGTTGAGCGTACAGAATTTTCCATGCACTTGAACATATAGAAAGGTATATTATGGCTCCTCTCTCGTATGGCGGGTTTCTATGATTATACAGAGGTATGCTAAGTAGGATATAGTAACCTCAACTATCGAGTCCCGCGTGCAATTCACCCCCTTTGGTGAACGTGCCCCCAAGAATTAGATCGGAAAACTCTTGGTCTCCAACTTCTGAGATAGAGGAGGCAGTAAATTCTCCTGCGAGACATTGCAGGCGGAGAGGTGAACGCTGCTCCATGATCGATCTCAATTCGGGGATACTGCTTGTGGGGATGACAGGCATCCTTCCCAAATGGGGACATAGACGCAGGGTATTTAGGGCGGGGAAGTGGTCCTGGCCTCTCGAAGTGGACAAACGACCGAGAATAACGTCGAGTGCGTCGGGTGAACACCCGCGCATTTCAAGCACCTGGAGAGAGGGATAAAACGATGGCGGCCAAGCCTGCACATCACGGAGCCATGGGTCATGAAGCACCATGTGCGTCAACGACGAGTTGGAGAGTTGATTGAGCCCCGCCACTGCTTCTTCACTACATTCGAGTCGGTACAAATTTGGCGCCTTGATAATTTTGAGGATTTCCGGCCCACAAGCATGGAAGTTCCGTAGCTTAGGAAGGACGATGGGTTCAAGGGCCTCTGTCATGCTACACTCCGGCCCCTGCACATTTAAGTCGATAAGGGAGAGAGCTGATGAAACCATTGGCAGAAGGGCGCGATAGTCTGAACACGTCCATATTTCTCTCTCCAGCTTGAGGTGTACGAATTGTCGGAACGGAAAAACAGAAAGTATTCGTGGTTCACAAAACCCTGTAACAAGGCTGCGAACTCTGGGGATATCTTGTGGGCCTAGGATGCACGTCTTCGGCTGTTCGTATGTGTCGAACTGGATGACCATCTGTTCGCACAATGGAAAAGGCCCAGGTAGCGGAAATATGACCCGGGCACACGGTGCTACGTTCAGGAGACGGATAGCCCTGGAGCGATAAAGTTCCTTTTCCACAGAAGACTGCCATACCGATACAAACCCCGTGGGTATTTCGCCGATATAGTGTGGAAGAGCATATAGAGTGACTTCCAGCGGAGTTTGCTTGCTGCGTCTGAGATAGGCTAACACCCGTGCAAGCACATGCTCGGCGGTTGCCCGCTTAGCCCAGAAACCCTTTGGTCCTCGATACCCAATGACAATTTTGACCCACAATAGGGGAGTAGATATCGCGATGCTCCTCCATAGAGAGGAGACGGATGTGATGGTGAGGAGATAACGAATGAGGGCGGCGCCCATCCTATCGTTAGCCCAGTAATCATCTCCAAAGCTTTCCAGCCCAGCAAGGAACACACACGACGTCATCTCCATGGGAAAGTAGGATGCCACGTCGCTCATCTCCTCTGCCACCTTTATTGTCCTATCGAGTGAAGATAATCACAAAGCTGGTATGGAGGGGGGTGGTCGGAAATGGGAGATTAGCCTCAATTGGCTGAAAGATGAAGGCAGAAGGTTTGAACGCTGGAGGAAGGGCAGGGAGATTTATCCCAGAAGGCCAGAGAGGGGATTTGCAGCTGGGCAAGCGAGCTAGAAGAATTTCCTCTAACTGAGACAACTGGTACGTTGTGATGAGCTACTCACTCTTGAGGCTGCGGATAAAGATAGATTATTGCGTACCGGAATAATCTGACAAATTTCTCTAAATCTTTTTGAAGCTTCAGCCAGTAGCTACTCTGTGTCTGAGTTGGGAGCTCAGGTTTCCCCGCCGCTCCCCGGTCACTAGGGAGGTGCAAAGGTTAACAAGTCGAGCTTAAAAATCGCGAGAGATTTAGGGAGATCTTAGATAATCCGGCAAGGGTCTTTGAGGCAGCTCCTACACTCACAGTAGTTGTTCTCTAGTACGAGATGCCAGTACCGATTTCGGGGTGAATCATGTTGCGATTCGCACGCCTCGAGCCAGCAATTCATCAGAACTCAAACGGGTTGGTACCAAAACTTGTTGTTTTTCATTAGAGAGGAGGTACATAGCAGCTGCACCGTGCCGTTAATAGCAATCCTCCGATATATTAGGGGGTAGGTACATCCTCGGAGCTTTTGGGCAGAGAAGGGATGCCTCCTCATTGGGCATACTGTCTGGTGTGCCTCTACTAATATGTGCACCCTCCAACAACATTTGAGCTTGAGCGAGGCTCACACCACATTCCTAAGGAGATACCAAAAATCGTACATCACGTATATATCAATAATTCAAGTCATCGACGATAGTAAAACGAACCGGTTTGGCAATCTGCCATACTGTAGCAATTTCCATATTGCGCACTTGGTGCACATAGTCCAGTGCCATTGCCTGATCCATCGTCGGTGCAAATCCCTACATGGATGGCATTAAAGGAATCAAGTCAGAATGATTGGGGACTGCTAAGGTGTGAGTCCGGACCTGAAATGCAGTAGTCTGGTCGTGCCATGTTGCATGTCATGCCCTACAAGTTCGATATGACGGATTAGCAAAAAAAAGACTTCAGCGAAATCTGATTATAACTTGCCGTCTTCGATGGATAGCACTATTCAGATCGGTTGTCAATTATCAAGTGAAAGGGAGAAGCAAGATAACACCGCTAACCTGTGTGTATTGGGCACCGCCGACCCACGGCGACATACAGACACCTGCGTATACAGAAATGTGAGTGCCGCAGTATCCTTATTTCAGCTTCAATAGAGGAACAAACCAGTCAAACAATCAGCTGCTGAATAGCATTTATCTTGGTAAGTCGTGGTGCTTTGGGCGCAGACGTCATTATCGCAATGTCCTACCAATACAAGGTATATATTGTCAAAGGTTTAGTAGAATGGGAGAACGAGATAATCGATCCATGCTTACCAGTAATGCAACTGGTGTCTGCCCGACAACTATGGCCCGTAGCGCTAGGCGAGCAGACTGTGGGACCATAGTACCACCACTGTGTCGAGGAATGAGGGATTTTCGTGGGTACTCAACTCAAAGTGACGTACCTCCGGCCAACATTTGGTTGAACCGCATTCAGAGTCAGAGGAGCAAGCCGCTCCAAGTGGGAGAGGATTGATGTTCTTGGCGCCTGCGAGTTGTGGAAGAAGCACCGCGAAGAGAACGAGTGGGAGCGAAATCATTTTGAGAGGAGGGCTTGCTGGACGCGTCAACAATTGAGGGACTCTGGAGAAGCCGGAAGCTCTCTTCAAGCTACTCAAATAGTCTTGCCTGCACAAGCTTTTCAATGGCGGTGATTGGCCATGAGAGTCAAGACGTAATCTCGGTCCCTGCCAAGACATCATCTAAACAGGCTCCACACAGTCCGGAAATTCACCCAATCTAGCCGCTGTGTCCAGAAACGGGTGCCAAGAGCATGCTGGGAGGTGGTATGACCGTTAGGCAAGAAAATACATAATCGCGAGAGAATTCACAGGGCTGGTAAGTTTTATCACGCGGCAACGGTTACGGCAAGATTGACATTGGGAACGAGCTTGTAATTGCGGGAAGCTGAATTTAGATCTTCGTCTGGCTTCGTCCGTCGAGAAGTCTAAGAGCCGCAAAGTAGTTTGAAATCGCTCAACTAGACAACGGATAGCACAGTCCAATGGGATCTGATGTGGAGAGGGGTGAGCACCAATACTTTTCTGTGAAACAAAGAAGTTAGCGAGGGCTGTGCCATTATATGACGGTGCAATAAACTAGATAACTCACGATCTGTTGGACAATCGGCTGCCGAATAACATCTTCCATGCAAACCGCTGTGCGCGCAAGTATTCGTTGTTGAGTCACAGACGCCTGTTGCAGTAAAAGAAGCCGTATGAAAAGGGGCATGAGTTAGTGACGCATGTTGAGGTCTAAACTCCTGGTTATATGAAGGACGGACCAGAGATGCAATAAGCCGCGTTCTCAGCCGTGCAAGGGTCACCCTAGATACAAATATGCAGTAAGTTAAATCAGTATTCAGATTCGGCTGCAAAATAACTCGAGAGTCTTACGGTATGCGATGGGAAACACTGCGAAAGTGAGGAAGAATGCGTCAGAACGGGTCTTGGCAAACAGCAGTATCCACCTACCTCCCAATCACCTCCACCACCCAGGTATGGAGCCATACAAACACCTATAGTAATGTGGGATGTGAGTGGATAGATGAGGAAGTCATTTGTGCGACCAGCTTACCTGTAGCGCAGTCCGAGTTCGAGTAACAGTTGCCGGCTGCCAAGTTACTTCCTTGAGCACATGTACCATCGGTGCAGCTATCTGCAAGTCAACATTTTGTGAGTAAATTTTGGGAAGTCTTTGCAGGGCAAGTCTTACCAGCCACACAGTCGCCATCGGTGGAGCAAGCGTCTCCAGCAGGGCTGCCTGAACAGATAGTCTGGCCATAGGTCCAATACTGTGTCGTTGTTGAGCATCAGCATTGTGGCGCTATCAAGTTGAATGAGGAATATTACAGTACCTCAGGCCAACACTTCCCCGAAGCACAATCAGAATCGGTCGTGCAGGCTGTCCCGATAGGAGAAGTACCCTGCGCGACGACCAGAGGCGAAGCCACGGCAAAGAGAGCGATTAAGGCAGAAGGGAGCATGGGAGCAGGCCAATTGAGCTTTCAGGATCGAGGACGTCAATCGAGGAAGCTTGTTTGATTTGAAATCAGTGAAACCGGAGAGTGTTTTATACCTGGCATGAATAACTTACATACGTAAAATGTTGTGGTCCCACCCCCATATTACCGGGAGATCTCCAAAACGGCCTCCCCCAGATTGATACGAACAGGTGACTTCTTGAAGGTCTCCTATGGTTGACCCGCGTGTGAGCCGCGGTGAGGATTGCCCAGATTGACGTACCAATCAAGAGAAGCCCCACATCAATTAAGGTATCATAGGCCTAGTTCTGGTCGCTGCGTTAATCTTTAGAGGAATCTCTCAAGATATTGCTTGTCAGCATGAGGTCAAAGGCTTTGAATGTTTTTGATGCAATGGTATACATCTATTCCGGGATCTTGTGTGAAGAGGACCCATTGCAGACGTTCAATGATAATTGGCCACCAGAAATGATGGAAGTCTAGACCGCACGGTGATCGCGAATCTTGAGGCGGCAGTATAAGACCGACAGGTTGATTGAAACAGATAGATAAGAGAGCATCTCTGCCGTAACCGGAATACTGGAATGTGCGGCGCACTGGTGGGAGAGGGATGAATCGTAACGCCAAGTAATGCCAAGACGCTGTAAATATTCGTGGTACTGGAGACGAACGATGTATTCGCTGCTCCGACTGAGAGCCATTGTAAAAGTACGCCTAACAGCGACGAGACTTCAAGAATAATGGATTTATCGTCCACGTCCTTCAAGGCACAACTGACAGGCTCCAAGATCAATTAGCCAACGTAACTTTCCAACATATGTTACTTGAATAACAGGTAGCACAAGATCGCTAGAAATAAACATTTGTAAATTTCTTTTGGCATAGTTTCATGCATTTGAGGTATAGGATGCTCAAATGGAGGGCATGAACGAACACCGCCGCCAAGTGTGACTGTGACGTACAAACAATAGACGCCCCAGCAATTCGAGATACGTTCCGTGGCTGAGGCAAACGTTCTCAAAAATGGCGCCTAGCCTCCAAAACAAGATTGGACTTGGGCTTCTTGGAACTGTCGTCGTCCTCTGGTTCCTTCTCTCCTCCGACTATGCCCCAGAAAGTGTTGCACTGGCACCCACAATACAATGGCTCACTTCCTCAGCCGCAAAGTCCAGCTCTCCCTACGTTCGACGCGTCAAGCTCGAGCACCCTATCCCTAAACTCATGGATGATGCCGAAATCTCCTACCGTCAAAAACTGGGCAGGCAGAGCAAAACACTCAAGGCGGCGGTGGCAGAGTACCGACGCCGGTACAAACGGTACCCTCCCAAAGGATTCGACGAGTGGTTCGCGTTTGCGCAAGCAAATGATTTCAAGATGTTCGATGAATTCGACGGAATGATGGGCGACTTGGAGCCATTCTGGTCCCTGAACGGAGAGGAAATCCGGAGGCGGACGACTCAGGTACGCAATGCGGTATCTTCATTCGAACGAATAGCCACTAATTTACTCGTCTGCATAGATTGCTGAGATCCCTGGTGTCGATCTTGTTACAGTTTTCGACGGCAATGCTACTGCTCATACTATTCAAGTGAAGAATGCTGCTGGAAGGTTGCCCAGCGAGCGAGCGAACCATTTCATTATGATGATGGAGCCTTTCCTTGCAACTGTGAGACCCACCCTTCCTTCCTGTCACTACAGATAAAACCTATCTGACTTATTCTTTCATAGCTCCCGGATATGCAGTTCGCAATCAGCACCAAATCTGAAAGTCGTATTATCGTCCCTTGGGAATCAATTGAATATCCCAACACCACCGTTCAAAACTCTGAGTGTAAGCAGTCTAAGTTCCCTTTTAGCTGCAACTATTCTGAAGCAACATCATCTACAGGGGGTCTGCAAGCTGTTCTTGGAGGCAAGTTCATCGAATCCTGGAATGGCGAAGGCTCGGTTTGGGATGCCTTCCGACGCTCGTGCCCACCTGGCTCCTCCGCTCGACGACTTTTCGGCTCAATACGCGGCCAATCCCAGACCGCACAATCACTCAACCTCCTCCGACTAGAGGATGCTGAGGGTCTCCTGGACCCCTCTCGTGTGGGACTTGTTGAGAATCCAACCGAGTCGAGCGATTTCTGCAATAAGCCCAGTGGAAGGTACCTTCAAGGACACTTCTTCAGTGATTATCGCACTATCAACGCGCTGTATCCCATCTTCTCCCCGGCGAAGGGAGAAGGTTTCAACGACATCGTCATCCCCAGCCATTACTACTATGGTGAAACCAAGAGGTATGGCCCTTTTCTTTCCCCCTCGACTGAGTCTATCTCTGACAGTGACTCCTTATCCCATCCAGGTATACATACGGACGCGATCCAGTCTATCACATTGTGAAAGAGACCGACAACTATGAGATGGACTGGGAGGGCAAGGAGAACAAGATCTTCTGGCGCGGTGCCTCAACTGGCGGCGGTAGCTCTCCTCCTGGGTTCCTGCACCAATATCAACGTCATCGGTGAGCCTGCCATCCTTCTGCTAAACTGTTTTTGTTCACTCATCTGAACATCATTGTGCCACCTCCAGTCTCGTCCGTGTCTCGTCCTCCTCTACAACCGAGAACACCACCGTCATCTTCCCTGAATCATCCAACGCCGACAACACTAAATACATCCAGGCCACTGTCCCCGCTGCTAAGCTCAACTCGGAAATCTTCGACGTGGGCTTCACAGCGGCGATTGGGTGCGATCTATACCACTCGCCGCACGCCAACGCGGACACTCCTCCGGAACTTGCGGGAGGGTGTGATGTGATGGAGGAGGATCTGAGGTTCACGGATGCGGTTCAACTGTCTGATCATTGGAAGTACAAGTACTTGATCGACCTCGACGGGATGGGATACTCTGCGCACTTCTTAGCCTTCATGGCGAGCGAGAGTGCCGTACTTAAGAGCACAGTGTACCGCGAGTTCTTCTCCGACTGGATCCAGCCTTGGTGAGTTCTCTTTTGCCTGACATTTCGATTCTTCATATCATTTGAGCTCTTGCTCACTCTGAACCCTCTGCCCCCATCCATTTATTCCTCGCATATGAAGGCTCCACTATATCCCCGTGTCGCAGACATACAACGACCTCTACAACATCCATGCTTACTTCTCTGGGCCTTCGCACTCAGTATTGTCGGTTGCGCGCAACGTCTACACCAACCTGACCGCGCCTTTGCCCCCTCCTGACGGCACATCGACGTCAAGCTCGATGCTTGGTGAACACGAGGGCGACAGGAGGCTGAGACAGATCGCGCGGGCAGGGAGACACTGGAAGAAGACGCAAACGCGTCGAGTAGACCAGGAGAGTGAGTATTTATGGTATTTCTCCATATGATCATATGCGACACGCTGCTCACGGTGACGGGCCTCTTTTCACAGTCTACGTGTATCGGTTGTGTTTGGAGTGGGCGCGATTATGGTCAGACGAGCGGGACTCGATGGTGTACCGAGGATAAAGGGAGACCTCTGCATTGGGATATTCTCACTAGTCAATTCTTCTTCCATGCTAGCCGGCCATGTGCATCTCAACTGCGAGTTCTTGTCATTGTCGGCCATCACTCCTTCCGCTAGCCTCCATCCCAATTTGCTCTGGAGACTTGTATCAGTGTTGTGTCTTATCACTACTCCTTGACTGGTTATTATTTGGGCACTTGTTATCTCCTACATTCATTTTCAGTATCACCTTGCTATCGTGCAGTTGCTCCATCATAATCTGGCAAACACCACTTAGATATTGACGTCAAATATCATTATTTCATTGCTTCTCATTCCCGTCACGTTTCGGACAGTGAGAATACCCCATTTATTCAGCCTTGCGAATGGAAAAAAAAATAACAAAAATAATGATATGTGTACGGAAGGAAAGAAGCAAGAAAACTGGTGCAAAGCAAAGTAGTGCATACCACACGAGCATGCGCAGGACGAAAATCACGAGCCTCAAGAAAAACAAGAACAAAAACCAAAGCATACAGATGGAGACGGCGATCAATCATTGGGCGAGCACTTCACGCTTTCACTTCGACCCCCTTCTCCTCACACCACCTTAAGCACTGCGCCGCGCTTAGCAATATCTGCCGTGGCCCAGGTCCAGGCTCACTAGCGCCACCAGCATTCATGATGGGCCTGATGAGATTCACGACCGCACGAGAGATATGCTGCTCCTTGATGGCTTCAAGGAGGGAAGCTTGCAGAGAGGGTGTGAAAAGGGAGGAACGCGAGAGGAGAGAAGTAAGGCACACGATGCCGCGGTGAGCAAGTTGAAGAACGGCACCAGGGTCTTGTGCCTGTGCGGGATCGGACGAAGACGACGCGGAGTCTGCTGGTACCCGCGATGAGTCGATGATGTCCCCTAGAATCGCTAGAGCGCCATTAGGTCCCTTCTTGATACTCAATAGAGCCTTGCACGCTAACGGGGATATAGATAGAAGCGTCGCAAGTGCACCGCTCGCTGCTAGCTGCGTCTTCATATCCTCCACATCCGACAAGCCCAAGAGCACATGCACACGCGCTATCACTGCCTGCGAAGGTGACCCCTCAACAGCAAGCATCTCCTTTAGCTGAGTCTCCTCACGATGGTTGGACGGAGAAGCGAAAGGAGGCGGGATGCCCCCGTAACGCACAAGCATAGGCTCCGTCGTGATAACGTTGCAGAGCAATTCGACAGCAGCACGTCGGACGAGGGTATTATCATCGAGCATAAGCATCTCTACGCGCCCTGGAATCTCTTCTCCACCTCCACCTCCCGCTCCTGTGCCGTCACCTGCTACCCGCTCCGCCACGGCCGCACCAACCGAGGCCAAGTTCGTCAGTGCCATCAGCGCCTCAAATCGCTGCAACAGACTGGCTTGCGGGTGTAGCAGCAGAAAGTGGAAAGGCGTAACAGCATCAAGGAGGTCTGCCTCGGACGGGCCGAACAGCAGCTGAGGGCGCGTGGTGATGGCCAATTTGGCAAGTGCTTGTATGGGGATGAGATCTGCCGGTGTTCTTCGTGCGAGGGAGGCGTCGCGTGCCTTTTTGCGGGCTTCTTTCTGCTGCTTGTCTTTATCGGTCTCATCAGTAGTGGAGGAAGTGGAAGGCTTTGAGGACGAGACCGGGGGCGGGCTAAATAGCGCCTCAGCTGATCCGCCGTCACCGAGAGGTCGCCCACCAGCTCTTGCTAAGAAGCCCAGCGCCTTACCGCCACCGTTCTGTAATACAGCACCTCTGTTCTCTTTTGGTTCAACAAGAGCAAGATAGGCGCGCGATATGACAATACGGGTCGCTCCACTGAGCGAATCGGGAGTATGGGCCTTAGAGAGTGCAGCGAGCGCAGGGAGGACGCCTGCTGCGATGAGCTTTTTGCCACGTGCAGCAACGTCCGCATCCGATTCTTGTTCTGGGTCGGACGAAGCGGAAGGGGTAGAATTCGAGGTGGAGGAGGCAGCCCCAGAAGGTCGTGCCATCTTGCGCAGCTTGTCAATTTGTCGTTCTTCCTCTGTCATCCGTGGAGGGTAGACAACCAGATTGCATATGATGGTAGCCACGCCATACGTGAGTGGAGTGCTTGCCTTGCTACTCGCCGTGGGCGCATCATCGATTGGGCGGGCAACGATGTTGCCTTGTTTCTGAGGTAAAGGGATGAGAGAGAAGAGGGCACGGAGGAAAGAGGTATCAGAAGCGAGGGCCTCTTTGATGGAGGGTTCGTCTGCAGAGAGGTAGGCGAGTCCTTCTACGGCGTCTGTAAGGGCCGCCGAGGACACTTCGGATTGAGATTCGGCAGCAGGCGGGGATGTTTTGGATTTCGGTGGGGCAGTGGACGATGCAGGGGATTCTGAAATGATCAGGCCTTTCATGAACTGGGTCAGCTCTGCATCCTGAGCAGCCAGCCTTCGCTTCTCCTTCATCATCGAGTCCCTCTCTGTTGTGGCCGAAGCTTGCATGACCCCTCCGTCCATCGCGCGTTCTTCATCTACGGCGCCTCCTCTCGAGAGCTTCGTCAACGCCACTGCAGCAGCGCTCTTCACTACTAAACTCTCGCTCGTGCGGCTCATCTGGCCCAACCACGTCGCAAAGCGCGCCTGCACCACAGCGCGACAAGTCGCATGCCCACTCGCAAGACTGAGGAGATTCACGAGCGCCCGATAGATATCTCTCCTGTTCTCGAGAGTGGAGGGGAATAGCTCGGGAATATCTGCGAGCCACTCGACCATGCCATCGCGCAAAAAGAGATGCGCACCGACCGCAGCATCCACCTGAAACAAAACCACATTCAGCAAAAGCGCGCGGAACGTCTCGAGCCTCCCCTCATCCTCTGAGGGAGCAGCGCGCATCCCCATATCAATCTCGCCATAAAAGTTGCGCGCAATCGTCGCAGTCTGCTCGTCCTCTGACTTCGAGGAAGAGGAAGCAGATTTGATTTCGGTCTCGCGAAGGAATCCGACGAGAGAGGACAAGACGAGATATCCGAATGGCATGTGCTTGTGCGCCGAAAATGCCTCGACGATCGTGTGCACGTCTGTGGGGTCGACGCCCGGGCATGATTTTCCTTGCATGAGGTCTCGTCTGGCTTTCTCGACCTTTTTGAGAATCTCTTTGAGGCGCTCGGGGATATCTTGGCTTCCCTCGGGCTCGATCGCCTCGGTGTCGACAGCAGGTTTGGAAGTAGACTGAGGCTTGTGGTCCTCGTCATTAGTTGTAGAAGATTCGGGTTGGTTGGGAGGCGTCTCAGGTTCTATTATTTCCTCAATGACCGCCATTAGCTAGCAATAAAAGCAGAGAATGAGTACCAGGACAACAAGATCGAGGAGAGACGCAGGGAGGGTTGCACGTGTTTGGTAAGCACCTTGAGCAATTTCCCACGCTCGAGAAAGCCCAGTCAGCATTCGAGAATCTGCGTCTTTTCATGTCCTCTGTCGTACCTAAATAGAGGGTAGACTGTACGTAAACCAGACGTCAGGGGCTGCAAACGAAGCTCTATCATATATATGCGGGGCAGAATAAGAAGTCAACAGGGACATGATGGGTACCTACTTAGTAAGGGAGATACGCTACGCTAGCTATATACACAAGCTCCAATGATATGATGATGATGGAAAGGGGGACACCGAAAGAAAACCGAATAAAAACAGGACGAAGAGCAACGTCAACAGCAGCAGCATGAAGGTGGGAGTGGCCGGGATCATGAAGCGAAGATACCCAGTAGCTTGAAAGGGTTGACTTGTACGCCCTCCACGCCTTGTAGCTGGCACTCGACGTAATGCGAGCCCTCCGAAACGAAATGATCGATGACCTTGATCCTGAGGGACACAAACACGAATCAGCTCGTGTGTTCGAGTAACAAGATGGATAGGCAAAACTTACTTTGGCGTCGGCCCATCGTCTCCTGATTCGGCTTCCCCACTAATCGTCACACCACCATTGATATTATTATCAACCCAGCACATAACGCTGCTCGGCACCCTCCCCTTCTCCTGCGTCAAATACCACACCGCAACATCCCCAGCATTAATTTTCACCGGTACCCTCAGCTTGCTCTTCGGGTACGTCGCATGCCAATAATACGCATCAGCAGGCGTCGCGCTGTCCAGCACCGCCCTCTTCGGGCGCGCCTGATGCCATCCAGAGCCCACGAACAGCGTTGCGGGGAGCGGATTGATCAGATCGTTCGCGGACGCGCAGTACGGCTTCACTTCGTGGAACCGGTATGGCCGCGAGCCACCGTTGATATCTGGGCGCGTGGACATGAAGAATGGCGGTACACCCGAGGCGACGTTGTCTCCTGCGGCGGCCCGGCGCTCGATCTCGGCTGCGTCGGGATTGCTCTCGCCCTTGCGCACATCGCCGAGACCCTTGAAGAGACCCTTGACGGCAGAGTTACTGCCTTCGGTGTCCAAGTCGCTCGTGAACACAGGGGAATCGAACGAATAGCCCTTGGCAGTGCTCCATGCGCTGCAGATCTGGCTCTGCAGATAGTGCACGAGAACATCTGCGATAACGCTGTGGCCAACCTCGTTCGCGAGGACCATGTCGGTAAAGTAGCGCTCAGCAGCGAGCGAGGGGTTCTCGAGGTACTCGTGGTAGATCGCACCCTTGAGCGTGATGTGGGGGAGGTCGTAGAATTGAGCAACAAGGGTGTGCAGTTGCTCAGGGCCAGCGAAACCGTGAATGCCCTGGAGCTGAGGAGCAAAGTGGCCTAGAACGATGACAGCGGGTTGCTCAGGGCGGAGGAGAATAGAGCGCACGAGGAGCTCGAAGTGGTCCAAGGCGACTTCATCACTAAATTACGGGAGAAAGATGAAACATGCGTCAGTGGGACCATTCAATTTGATTAGGCTTTATGCCAAGGGACTCCGGCTGGGAAAGAGACGCCGAAAGAAAATTAACAAAAAGATAGAAAACTTACTAGGGGTCTTCCGTATCAAATTCGAGGATAACGAGGTCAGCCGTGTCGGGTAGATGTTGCGCATGGCAGTACGCAAAGTAGCTCGAATCTGTTCGCCTCCGAGCGCCATTCGTGAGCTCGCTCGCTGGATGCGGGAAGACCTCGTTCCACCACTGGAATACCTGCGTAGGATAGCACCCTGTCGCAAGCGGGTCATCACCCGCACCATGGCACGCCGAGATGGAGCCTCCGAGAATGGAGATTGTGACAGGGAGACCGCGCATGGCCTTGTTGATAACGCGTTGGACTCGGGCATTGGATCCAGGGTGCAGGATGGTCTTGTGGAGAGCGGCAGGGGTGTATTTGCGGGCGAGAGCGTCGCCGGGCCCATTGATTGGGCAGAAGGAGAAGGGGGCAGGGTCGTGCGCGGATGCGTTGAGATAGTCGCGCGGTACGAGTTTGTGGTGCGAGGAGAGGAAGCCATGGCGCGCACCGCCTGACGAATACGAAGTACTCGACTCGCCGGGGAAGAGCGTGAGGCGCATGAAGATGACAAGGATGAAGACGAGGAGGAGCAAGAGTGTGATGCGTGGTGTCAGCGACTCGGTGAGCGCCTTTGACCTTGACCTCCCACTCCCCGACGACGAGCCAGCGCCCGCAGACGAAGAGCCATGGCCATTCGCGCGGGACTGGTGCAGCTCGTGCTCTTCCTCTGACGGTGCTCGAATATTTGCTCGCCGATACATTTTGTGTCCGTGGCTCTTCTTTTTTTCTTCGTTCCCCGCCCTGGTGTCAGCAAACAGGAACTCCGCGTTGGGTAGGTGGTACAATGGCACGTTCAGGCGTCAGAAAGGAGAGGTATGCGGAGACGTGAGGCGGGAGGTGCAAAAGACAGCACACACAGTCCAAAGTTCGTAAACGTGAATGCTTTCGAAGCGTGGGAACTTTTCCTGTTGTGCCTTGATGTTGTTATCAAATCATCCAAAGCAAGACTTTTTCCCCTTGTGCCTTCAGTTCATGCATGGTCGCAGCGATAAGGGACTTTACTGTGGATACCAGCATGTTTTATGGAGAGTGCCTACATTTTCGCGAAGTTGATATCCTGCGTGTGGTGCAAAGGGCGTAATTCGGACTCGAGGCAGCACTGATAACGAAAATTAATGGTATAGATAATCCTACAGCACGAGAGACGAGCAAAAATATTGTCCCAAGTAGTCTATCAGAATACATAGCCTGGTGATCCAGCCATAAAATATTGCTCTGACCACACCAACTTATCCATGCATACTGCGATCATGCTTGATCTCAATCGACTCTTTGCTCGACATCATCGGGTCCATCTTCTCCCAGATGGGATCTACATCTGGACCATCCAAGTCACCTGCGCCATCCCAACCCCAGCACCAGACTAATGAAAGCAGGAGAGAGAGGGCAGATCGTTAGGTAAATGAACCACCATAAGAAAAAACGCGGATATATGGAAATACGTAAAAGGGCGCCAATAGGAAATAACGGAATACCAATGCCGCGGTATTCCGCCCGCTTTGGGCGCCCTCAGCGAATAGGGGCAGAATCGTGTTGCCAGCCCCCAAACGCCAAGAAAGAAAGGAGATTTGCAAAACGTAACAAGTAAAAAAAACCAACACGCACCATACTCAGGCCCAGGCTCAAAGTCAATTACTTCGCTCTCTTCGGGCACGAACAATCTGTCGTGTGGGCCATACCACGACCTGTCCTGAGGATCCGTGCGCGGGTCATCAGGAAGACCGCCAAGCCGCGAATAACCCCGAATAGCGGTCAAGTTGCGGCGAGAGGGATGGAGAGTATCGTAGACTTTCTATAAAGATAGGAAGGATTGCGGTTATAAACAAATCACAAGAAAGAACGGTGGAAGGGTGCCAATAAGGATAAAGAAAATCAACTCCACGCATATACACCAAGATTCAGAAGAAAAACGAGCCACGTACCCGATCATAAGCGAGCTTCACTCGCGGCACAGTGATAATCCTCCCATACCCCGCATTCCAATAATCATTCGCAATCAAACTACACTCGCTCGCACTGCACTCGCCCTTCGCAATGTCCGCCATCCTGAACTTGACAGGTTTCAGGTCGTATAGCGGTGCTGGGTCGAGTACAGCTACGCCGTTCCAGCATGATTGCACTTGGATGGGGAGGTGTCGCTGGAAACGGTGTGCGGAGGAAGGGTGGTGGAAAACGGCCTCGAAAGGCGCGTTTTCAAGTGCAGTACCGTTGATGTCGCGTGCGACCCAATTGTCGTAGAATACTGGGGCAGCCTAGAATAAAATGCGAATTAAGCGGAGAGGGGTTGATCAGAGCGAGGCGAATAATGCGAAAGGAAAAGAGAAAAAACGTGTTAAATGCAAGGGTTACTCACAATCTCGTCATGGTACATGTAGTCTGCAGCGCAGGTAATGCCCGCATTCTGTCTTCGGCTTTGCCAAATGAGCTCCAGGAGATCGTCCACGCACGGAAGCACGTCGTTCATGAAGATGATGCTGTCAAACACCTCGCCTTCTGAGTCCCTGAGCTCGTATAGTGGCCGCAGTGCTGCATTCCGAACTTCGGCCAAGTACTCGATACGATGGACGAACTGCCCTCGACGACGGTGCGAAGTGCGAATAACAACACGCATACCAACAGCGCGCGTGAGCGAATCGAAGATCTTGAGCAATGCCTTCGTCTGGTCGTTCGACCCGTTCTCGTACACGCTCACAAACACATTCTCGAATCCAACAATGCTTGCGACGCGGAACATGTTGGCAAAGATGTCCGGAATGACGTCGAACGAGTTGTACAAGTTGATCGCGAAGAAGTACTTGTGCTGGGCATTGCGCTTGGTCTTGGATGCATCAAGGCGCTTGGCGAGGATAGGTGAAGCCTCATCCGCGTAGATATCACTCGCATCTACAGTTCCGAATCCCATATCCTCGGCGCCACCACCGCGCCAGTAGTTGAACCAGCCCTTAGCCTGGCTGGGCGTTGACCGTCCGAGCAGGACCTCATACCGCTTCCGTGCCTGCTTCTTGTATAGCGGCTGTGCGTTCTTCGTGCACATTTTGGTGTGCCTTTGGGAGAGATTCGAAAGCAAGTCCATAATACGACGGCGTTGCGCTTGATTAGGGAGAGGAATTTGCCCAGAGCGAAGGGAAGAATGGGAGGAGAGGAAACGAGAAGAGGCTGGCACCCATGATGTCGAAGCTGCCGAGGGCTAAAGAGAGATGGATTGGTCCATAGTAATAAGAAGTAAGCAAGACACCAGATTCCTCGGACACCGGCCTCTCTCATGCCAGAAAGACGTACCGCGCCAAACCATAACCTCGCCAGCACGAGCCCCACGAATATGCCTATCAGCACGGCAATAGGTGCCGGGGTTCGGTTTACGACATTTAAGATACGACTTGATGAGCGTTTGTGTCGGTTTTCTCGTTCCCTCATGGTCCAAAAGGAGCGTGAATGAGATTTCAAGAATTCGAGGACGTTTGTTGATGCTTATGTACAAAACTTCTCACGCTCTCTCATACATCCACTCCCAGCTTGCTCGCTGCAGGCACAGGATGGTTATCGCAAATAATGACTCTCTGTCTTATAGGAGCCCAATTGGATCTCCCTAAACCGGCCGACCTGACTGTTTAGCTCTGTTCTTGCTGGAGTCTTGTCACCGAGAAACCGGCCCACCATGGGCCACCAATCTCACCATAGAGCGTTCACCACAGTCCCTTCGCCTCCGCCATTATCCGCAAATCGAAACATATAAACTCTGATTGGCACTTCTTTTCGTCAAGTATGGTGTGCTATAGAGAATCTGGTGTTGCTGCGCAGTGAACCCATCACACGAATGAGTCATAAACTCATAATAGCACGTTATTAGTGGTCCGGAACCTAGACTCCCCTTGAAAATTGAGCTTTACATCCGCATGTTTAGGAAATAATTTACGATGCTCTCCCCAAATTCATCTCAGTAATCTATCAACTATGATTTCTGGACTCGAGAGAGCCATCTTCTAATGATGTTCATGACAACATTACTCATACTGTTGGGACATACCAAGACATGATTGCGTAAAAGAATACTGTAGTATTACGACCATAGGTTCACGGGGTGTGACATGTGACCAGTTCAGGCTCAAAGACACTTAGTTCATCATTCACGGGTGTGACAAATCTGGGCAGAGATGACAGCCAATCTTGGCCGATCTCGCTATAGAGTTATCTCAGTCACTTCTCCTGTGCGGATTATACAACGGCCATGCAGAGCTACCTGCAGGCTGCGCAAAAAATGCCTAGAAGCGGGTTCCGAAAATTTTTTCGGATTTACGGATATAACTCTCTGCCTTTTTAGGCAATTACGGAGCCGAGGGAGCCGACCGGAGCCTCGGCCGGAGCCCCAAAACCCATTGTGACATGTGACAACGGTTCTGGGGGGTTCAGTTCACCACAGCATTGATTCGAACTCGTCCTGCTCCTATTCGGTTTGTGTGGGTAAAAGGTCATGCTGGCAATAGCCACAACGAGGCAGCGGATAAGCTTGCCCGGCAGGGCGCCAAGCTTCCAAGCGACGCCGCGTTTGAGCTTCCTCACTATGAGCCCAATCCGCTGGTCCATATGATCCCCGCTGGCGCTAGTCGGTGCCCGAAGGTCTCCACAGCCCTTCCTGAGTTGCCTAGCTCAAAGGCTATAAGCCATACAGACGCACCAGTTGCTCTCTTTGGGGCAGGATCGCACCATGCTCGTTCAGTCTTCCGTGAACGTCAGAGGTCGAATCTAAAGGCATTCATCGATGCAGCACGGTGTTCCCCCTACCACTGGTGGAAGATGCTCAAAGACTTTACCGGGGTTCGTAAGGGTCCCGTTGAGGTATCTCTCGGAGCAATCACTGCGGATTTCCGTGCACGCCTCAACCCGCCCTCGACCCCACCACCGCACTTTGATGTTCCTTATCTATCTTGGGTGCTGAGGGAGGCTGGTAGGATCCCTGCTCGTACGGTGGATACTAGTAAAGACGCCTGGTTCTCGCGCCCGTTCACCAGCGAGGAGGTTGCGGCTGCCAAAGAGCGCGCAGCGGCGCACCGTCGGGGGAGTGCAACGGGCCTAGATGGCCTCACATACGAGATGTTTGTCGATGTGCCGTCCGATCTCTTGAGAGACTTATTCAATCACTGTATCGAGCGCTTGGATGTGCCGTCGCAGTGGCTGCAGACCTCTCTTGTTGCACTCCTGAAGCCCAAAAAGGTGGCAACTCTACCAGAGAGCTATCGTCTGGTTGCACTTGAGTCCTGCTTCCTCAAAATGCTCACTTTCCTAGTCCACCTGCGGCTCACGGAGTGGGCGGAGGCAAACAAGGTGGTACCCCCTAATCAGAATGGTTTTAGGCGGGGGAATCACACAAACAATAATGTATTCATCCTGAGGGCAGCCATCGATCGGGCGAGAGCAGAGGGTAGGCCACTCTATGTGATCTTCCTCGATCTTAAGAATGCTTTCCCGTCCACGCACCTTCCGTCGCTGTGGCTGCACCTCTTCAAGCTGGGCGTATCTGGGCCCATCTTTGACTGGCTGCGAGTGATCTATGCGCGGATGGAATACATAGTACGCGTCAATGGGAAGGAAGCCAAATCTTTCCTCTCGGAGATTGGGCTCCTCACAGGGGACTCCGCCTCTCCTGGGCTCTGGAATATCTTTTTCTCGGACTTCTGTCTCCCTCCCTCGGAGGATGACGTCCTGCTGGATGGAGTTCGTATTAATCATCTCCTGCAAGCCGACGACCTAATGCTCCTCAGCTTCGGGCTCCCCACCTCCCTCCACAACCTTCAGACATTCGAAAGATATACGGCACGCAAGGCCGTTGATGTTTCGATGACTAAGAATCGCGCCATGGTATTCGGTCGCGTTCAGCATCTCCCCTCGCTTTACATTCATGGGGCACGAATCCCTTGGGTTGACCGACATGAGTTGGTGGGGGTAACACTCACAAGTGTTCGCCCCAATCTGTTCGCATTCTACTACGAGAACCTGGCTGCGCAAGCCTCGCGCGCCTCTCATGGTGCTTTCTCCGCTGAAGCTTTTGTTGGGGTTCTCTCCCCAGAGCACGGTCGAGTGATTTTTTCCTCTCAAGTTAGCCCCTACCTAACCGCAGGGGCTGACGCATTTGTGGATACCCAGATGTCCGCGCTTGCATCAATTGAGAAACCTTATCATCAGTTCATACGCCGCCTGCTCCGGCTTCCTCGGAACTCTCAGCTACACGTGCTATTTTCTGAGACTGGCTTTATCCCCCTTCGTCACTGGCGTCTCATCCTATCGCTATGCTTCATCAAGAGTGTTGTTCAACTCTCTGATGGTCACTTTGCCCGTGCGGCATTCCTTGACTCGGTAATACTAGCCCTGTGCGGCTCCCCCGGCTTTGCCTCCGATCTTGTCTGGGCCCTTGACAACCTCCCGTATCCTGTTCACTCGGATGTTCGTAGTCTGATGACGGTGGCGGGCTTAGATACTGCACTCAGCAATATCAAACAATCTTACAAGGACCAGCTCTTTGACGCAATGGTGTCATCCACTCGGTCGCTTCTGCTGTGGTATCGGACTCCCTCGGATGCTGCCCCAAAGATGCGGGCTCATCTACGAATAAAAATACCGCTCTATCGCTTCGCTTATGCCCGCCTCATTGCCTCGACGCATAGCTTCGCCGTAGAGCTTCTGCGGAGGAGTGATTGGCGACGGCAGGAGCGCATGGCAATCATCCGATCCTGGCGAACATGCCGCCTGTGTAAGGGCGATGTGGAGGACGAGGCGCATGCTCTACTGAGCTGCCCTGCGTCACTAAAGCTTGGCGCGCTACGGGCTCAATTTTGGGAGAAAGTTCCACATTTTCCTGCCTCCATATCTACCGACCTGCTCGCACTTCGCCACCAACCTCCGCACGTTGTACTCCAGCGTATTCTCTATCATGGGGATCGCTCTGTTGACTTTGCAACAATAGTGGGAAAGTTGGCTTCAGGAGTGATGGATGTGTTTGAGTCGGAGCCCATCTATATTAACCCAGGGGCAGTATACAGGCCCATCTCTTGATGGAGCCGCAATTTACATGCCTGTCAGGTCCGTCTGTCATTCTTAAGCCCCCGCCTTTTTTTCCTAACTTTGCTGTAAGGTTTTTTCTGGGGTACTTTACATGACTTGATTTTAGGCACCGAGTCTGCCGCACTTGCCACGCGCAATTTACGTCGGGCGCCCTCGGGTTTGTCCCTGGCAATACTAGGTTTTCCCGGGTGTTGCGCTGATGTGTACATGATCGATTTTGAAATTTATTGGTCTCTCCCTGCCCGGTTTTTTCCCTGATTATGGTTAGGTTTTCCTGGGGTCTGGGTTTGACTTAGTAGTGATAGGATATTATGTTCGGTGACGTTGGGGTGAAAAACTCAGTACAGACTATAGCTTTCCCGCTGCTCAGCCTTGAGGTAGACAGACGATCCGACTTGTCGGTGACATCGCGTGTACAAAGGGTTGAATAGTGTCCGATGTGTACTACAGTGTAGCTTAGTATGAGTCGGATATGGGGCACCGGGTCCTGATGGGTCCAATTAGCTCTGAATAAAATCACCACCACCACCACCACCAATCGCTGTGACCGTGACCTGAATCTATGGTCGTAATACTACAGTAAGATGGTGAGGATCCATTCAGTAGGTTTTCAGATCCTTTCGCGCGAATGCCGAGTAGATAACTGCGTTTCTCAGGAAACAACGCCCGAGTGCGAAACCATTTAGGAATATCCAAATGAACTGGACCCACAATGCCTGTCTCTCTTTGGTCTATGATAAGTACTATATAGGTTGTCATCATTTATTCTGGGATATACAGTAGGTTTTACTGGACTTGCAGGGCTGCTGCCAAATCATGGGTGTATTTGGTTTCCTATTTGGTTGATTAGCAAGCACACCGTGCGTCGCGCATAAGATGACTAGCTTCGTCTTCCACACGCAATGCAGGCTTATATTCTTGACTGAGGTTTAGAAAGCGAGAGAATGTCTTGAAGCAGTTCGATGTTAGCAATCAGCATGCTAGCATACAACCTCTCTCGGTCATCAGCCTGGTCTGGATCCGCCCAAGGGCTGTTACCATCCGCGATGACCATACTCATATCCTGACTACACACTCAACAAGATCCTGCAAGGCCTCCACCGTCTATTGCCTAAACCTCCACCTCAGCTCGCTCAGCAATCATTCGTCATGAACATACTGTACCTTCAGTCGCAAGAGGAGACTATTGCTGCAACAAGGCTTAAATAGCTTGACACACTGAGGTTCTATCGGACACCAACACCTCTCTCGACCACAGTGCCTGGTAGCTATATCCTACCACGGGCAAAACCTACCACCCCCCGACCATGCCTTCCTACTTCATCACAGGTGCCTCACGCGGCCTTGGGCTTGCATTCACTGAAAAGCTGGTAAGTATCCTATTCTCGCTCTTCATGAGGGTTTTTCCCTTGAATACTCCCCCTTCTGGATCCACGCTCTCCCCGTTACTGCTCACATACTCATCTCGCGATTCTACGCCCATAGCTCGCAGATGAAAGGAACACCGTGATAGCCTCGGCACGAAATCCCTCCGCAGAGACGCTGAAGACGTTAGCCGGCAAAGGTCTTCCTGGAAAGCTCATTACCGTTAAGCTGGATGTTACGGACTTCGACGCTTTCCCGGTCGCCGTTAAAGAGGCGGAGGCTGCTCTGCCAGAAGGACTTGACTACCTCATCATAAACGCCGCTGCCGACCGTCAGCCGTTCGCAGCGTTCGCCACCAAGTGGGTCTGCTTCTATGTCCGATAATTAGACCGATATCTTACGTTCTGCTACAGTGCCGACCTCAAGCTTTTTGAAGAGGAGCTGAGACTCAATACTATCTCTCCTGTTGCTACACTACGAGCTTTCCTTCCCTTGCTCGAAAACGGCAAAGCCAAGAAGGCAATGTTCCTCGGGACGGAGCTTGCCTCTCTTGATCTAGCTATTCATATCCCACTTCTCAGTAAGTTCTGCAAGCGACTGCTTGAATCACCACCAACTGACATAGAATTGTTTATGTCCGTGCATGAATAGGTGATGGCTACGCTGCCTCAAAGGCGGCCTTGAATATGGTTATTCGCAAGTATGGTGCAGCTCTCAAAGCGATGGGCTCAGAAGTCACACTGCTCAATGTATACCCTGGTAAGCGATCAATTCTTCACCTTATTTTATTTCTCGTTTTTGGGCTAACCATCAAGATGTTCAACATTTATAGGCTGGGTTCCCGAGACGGAGCTTGGTGATGTTTTCAGAGATTACTTCGCGAAGCACATACCAGAGTATCCGAGCACATCACTGGCGGACTCGATTGAAGGGATGCTCAACGTTCTTCACAATTCTACTGCTGAAGATCACACGAAATTCCTAAACTATCTGCACCAAACTATTGCATGGTAAAATCATATAGCTTCACCCAGAAAATAATGTAGAAGTACTACTCAAGGGTCATATAAATGATATAATGAATGTGCATCGTCTGATTAGGTCGCTGAACCAGCGCCTACGTTGTTGTCTTTCATCTACACAACTGTGTTACTGCTCACTAGAAATTCCAATATTCTCATATCTGGGTTCTTCAGATAGATGGATCTTGCATAAATTGTTTCGACAAGACCTCATCATGGCATATACTTAAGGTCTCCGTCCGAACGTGATTTTGTTGCAATGAAATATCCAGCACCTAGCGGATAGACCGATGAGCTTGGAGCAAGATATAATGACTAGGACTGGCTAAAAACCTTTAATTGACTACAAATTCCAGCCTCAGCCAGATAGTAAGATCCCGTAACAGAAAAGTTCCTGGATTGAATACAGCAAGATGTTAAGTATCGAAGGCTGATTTGGATCTGGCACTAAAAATAGGCACAGTAACGCTGTCTAGAACCTGGTGGTCATTAGCTACGAAGTCGACAGAGAAGCATCATGTGAATCCGTAAAGTTCACGTTAGCAATTACTCGACAATGGGGGGCGGTTAGATGAGTGGCGTGCCATTCATACCTTGAGATCAGGGAGCTTTGTTCGAACCGCTCGCAGAGTTGGCTGGCACAATGTCTCGAAGCGAGCAATAATTGGGGAGGTGGCGAGTAGCCTACAGAACGTAGGCAGTGGCAGCTGCGTACGGCCCTCTAGGAAAGACTTGATTGGACGATGAATATTAAAGTGGGCGCCACAAGAAGCCAATATATGGAGCTCCTCTAGCGCAGGAAATATAATCGGTTGACAATTTATGGTGCCTCGAGGGACCCACAGAGGAGCCCAACAAAGAAAATCCTCGTCGCCTAGGGAAGGCTGTTTCCAATATTCAATAGTGAGAGAGGTTGTATGGCGAAAGCTCGTAGCCTTCGGAGGGGGATAAAAAGGTAAGAATACGAAGACGGAATCCGAGACTTGGGGCGACAATTGTATGAGGCCAAGAACGGAACCGTTACACTCACAAGCTGTTCCCAAAACGACGTTGCATCCTCACTTATCATCCGAAAATTGATTAAACGAAGGACTTGCGCTCTAGGGGCATCAAAGTTTCTGAAAATATCCACCCATGCTTGACACTCCGCGGCTGTGAGTACTGCCTTCAATGATGATCCATCAAATTCCACAGTATGAAGGCAGGGAAAGACTAGTTTATTATCAACTGTTCTCGTTCCATCATGTAGCCGGACAATGTCGGCAGCGAACAGCTTGAGATACTCGAGACCGTGATGACTGGCGGCGAGGACAGGCCATATCCTCCATGCCCTATTGTGAGGAAGTCGCCACGTGAGTGTCTTCGCATTGAATTTGTCTTTATGATCTATGGCAGATCCGTCCGACTCAATGGAGGTGAAATCGAAGGATGACGGGATATGAACGATCGTATTGCCGTGCAGAACGAGTTCCTTCAATTTTGGACAATTTCCTTGTGATAGCCACCGCGAGAAAGCTTCACCCATATCTCCTTTCAGAGAAACATCCAGACGCCAGCAGGCAAGAGAGGCTTCTTTGAGTTCGTGCCGTACGTTTTCAACAGCTCGTACATCGCTGCTCAAGCGGCGAGAGTAATCGTGGAATTTGCCCTTGTGTGGATTGATAAGCCATTCCACACATGAGCTGTTGAACTTCAGATGCAAAGGTCTCCCTTTTGCACGTAGTCTCCAGCTCCGCATGTGATATAGATAGGATGGCGGAAAACGGACGGCGGTTGGATGTAGCCAAAATATGTCTGTGTATAGCTCGGATGTCTCATTCACGAGCTGATGCCACGAAGAGCAGACCCGCGCCAAAATGTCGATCCTGCGTTTGCTCAATTGGCCACTTTGCATTGCTGCATAAAAAAATATGTCGCTCAGCAGCGAGGATGTAAGCATCGCGATAGGGCAGCTGCCTGGGGTCTGCAGGTGAGTGGGAGCATTTTCCCCCTTGTTGTGCATGCCGTTCTGAGGTACGTCAATGGCCGAAGTCGGACGTTATCTAAAAACCACCACAGATGTCCCTAGAAGAAAGCTTAACGCGATTGCCAGAGGACGACGTGGTGTATGCTGCCTGTGGTGATGTGTTTGCGGTGGTTCCTGAATGTCTCACAATTTGCCGCGATGGGACTCGCTCAATGTCTTACACCACTGCCTACCAGAAGCAGAAGGGAAATGATACACTTTGGGCAAATCCATGATTCATTTATCAGTGGATTGATTAAGCCGGCATCCACAAATAGTCTAATTTGACGAAGTGGAGAGATAGGAACGCCGATCAAGACACGGCAAGGGATAGGACTTAACCCGACCTAAATGGGGGCGAGCGTCGGCTCTCTTGCTCTTCCATTGATTTGAAAGTGAAGCAAGCCAACGAGGCGATGTTCCCCTTCCTACATAGTTCTGGAGGTTCTTGCGTGTATGGAGTTAACTGTGTCCACAAGGGTCTGCGAGAACTCATGATAGACCAGACCCAGGACCTCCTTTGAACGAGCGGCGTTGTAGTGATGATATTTGGAGTGGTCAACATCGGATGGGTAACCCTCAGGAATATCGGGAACGCCTGCCGCCCTTAGAGTATCCACTATGAGAATCGAAGGTGGTATAGTGAGTTCACGGCCCATGAGCAGCTTGCAAGAGGCGGCTTCATGATGACTTACGGACGTCTTGCCAAGCAAATGTGCCTCCAGAGGCGATGATACGAAGACCACCAGCATTCCGAGTAGAGAGCGCTCGAGAATGGGCTAAAGCAACGTCTCGCACGTCAACCCATCCACCCGAATACGGTATTAGAACGTCTTTGCTGGGGACATCCTTGATCGTGCTGTAGAGCCGTGCATTGGACTCATTGAGGTCCTTAGTCGAAGATACGTCATGGATGATCGGCTACGGATATAACTCAAGTCAGATGCAAGGAAGTCTGAGGCACTCAATACTGACGTACCCCCAAGATCTGGCAAGTAGGATCCCAACAAATAGGAGAAAAGCAAAGTTCAATTTCACGACGCAGTCGAAAACAGGGACTTGCGGCGCTTACGAGGGTTGGGTTGATGGTGACGAGATCGAAGCTAATCTGGTCTCGGTTGGCCTCGACAAACTCCCAGGCGGCCTTTTCTGCCAGAGTTTTCCTGCGCAGAGGAGAGGTAGATTGTATTTGAGCTTGGTTGACCAATCGCAACATCCAAATCAGTACGTACGAAGCTCGATATTTGTCGCCAGCGGAAGCTTTCTTTCCTAGTTTCTCAACTAAGCCCGGGGAGCTAGTATTCCAGTCAGCCTATAAAACCCCAGACTAAATGTGATTAGTGATATACTATATATAGCAAAGAGCAGCGAGTGGAATGGGAGCTGACCTCGGACCAAGTGTATGGGGCTTGCTTGGGAGTCATAATTGCGGCTCCAGACGATGTGATAACAACGCGCTTCACTGTTGGGCTAGATATGTGGTTGAGTGGTGTAGATTCTTGATTTTCGTTTTTTTTTACTCACGCATGCTTCTGGATAGATTTCAGCACACCAGTAGTTCCGGATACAGCCGGGCCAATCAGGTCATTTGGGTCGTCAGCTTGGTACTGGGAGGAGGATTCCGGAAGCAATTAAGCGTCTTGATTAGTTGGGCTGGACGCTTGGAGATGATAGGAAACTCACATGGAATGGTGAAGCCGTGTGGAGAACACCAGCAACGCCTACTACTGCCTCATCGAATGCGCCCTCCTTTTCGATATCTGGGACAATAGAGAAGGAGAATTTGCCACCATATCTTTGGAAGATGTTCTCAAGATATTTTCCCTATGGTTACCGCAAGAACGAACAAGCGAACATCGATTGAAGTTGGAAAGTCGAGTAACAGGAAAGAGTATGAATTGCAAAGGTGTCAGATCAGGAAGATGTCAAGATAGTTTAGCGGTGGCCAGAGCGTACCTTTGCTTGGGATCGAACTTTACGCAGCAGAGAGTTCATGGGGATATAGGTAAGAGTCATCCAGACAAAAGTTGGCGAGTCTATACACACCAGTTCCTACAACTTGGTATCCGTCGGCAATCAGTTGTGCAGCGCAATGAGATCCAAGGAATCCAGATGCTCCGGTGACAAGAATCTTAGCGGGTGCTTCGACGAATGACATGGTTCTTGATGTATCTATCACGGGAGCTGAGAGGGAAGTCTATGATAAGGTAGGAGCGGGGAGTCTTTTAGGTGACAAGATACCCCCTCCCAACTTATGGCTGTTAAATACCTGACATGGTCGTTGATGTTTTCAAACGAGTTGGGCGGTGGAGGTGGCCTCCACTGGCTTCGGCCCCACCGGCATTGCACGCCACCGACAGGATGGGACTTCCGAATCTGCCTCTGCCCATTTACTCCACATGCGGCACCATGCCTTACTCAGAGCCTGACTCAGAGTCTTACAAATCTGTGGGAGAGTTCTGTCAGACTATGTTTCCGGATCTCAGTACTTTCGGGTCTTTGTACAACCCGACCACGCTATCCTTTGACTAGGACAACCGTAGATTTCTTTCGATAAGAGTGACCACTAAGCAGAAATGAGCGTCTATTTTATCATGAGAATTATACGTATGGTTCTAAGCAAGGCTTCGGAAAGACGCTTTTATTCTGCATCTGGAGCCGCGTCTTTGGACAGCACACGATACGGCTTACGCGCCTCCCTCGGCCAAAGGGAAGAAGCCGAAATCAAATATTCGGAGGGTTTGGTCAGGTAATAAGCTCTAGCAAGGTCATTCTGACCTCCCTCAGCACCGATACCGCCTTCGAAGCGAACAAACAGAATAGGGGCAATAACCGCGATATCCCGTGGCATTAGGAGTGTCTTTCGAGTGAGAAGGCCCAGTCAAGTGACTGGCTAAGTCCTACTAGATACTCGTATGTTCAGGGTTGGGAGCTTCGTTCTAAATTCTGGTAGTGCTACTGGGATATGTATCAGGAGCAGCAGCTTCGGACTCGAGAGGTTTGATCTGATTTTCCTTGGCGTCACTGGGTGCAGTTTATCGACGCGAGGGACTAAGATGAGCTGTAGTGGATCTGGACGACATCGACGGATAGACCCGAGTATCGCGTTCTGAAAAAAGACTCGATTGGATAACATATATTAACAGTCAACTTGGCAATGGCGATGCATGGAAGAAGATGCATATGCTCCAGTGAGCAGAGCATCATAGCTAGGGAGGACATGGTGCTCTGGGGGTCCACTGCGAAGTACAAGAAGGCGGGAGGTTTTGTTGATGGTGACTTGTCGTCATATTGAATACGTTTGCTGAATTGTTGTAGCCTGGCGGGATAAGGGGCAAAGGACATAGATAAGGTCAGGAAGCGAGGAGTGTCTCGGGATCTATTGGCGGTTCCACCCACAAGGTGTTACCAAGATAACGCCCTATCCTCGCCTCCTGGTGACTCTTAGGCGGAACCTGCTCAGCCTGAGAATCCGTGTACCGGATACCAGCATGAGAGGATTGACGGATTGCTGTGTTGGGTTGGCCAGGGGTAGTCGAGAGTCGATATACTCGGGATAATCTAACAACGCGAGAGTGAGAGTGGGATTCAAGCCCAGGAGTAACAACAAAGTCAAGTGGTAGCTGATATGCGGGCCTGACCGTACCTGCAGTCCTGGGATTTTATGTCGGAGCCGTTGCAGCTTGAATAGGCTTCCGGTTCCTAACTGAGCAGCGATCGTTGGAGTAGTGATGAGCCTCAAAAATGTGGGTAGCTGCATTTCTGCACGGCGCTCCAGAAAGGACGTGATTTGGCGATAAAGATCTGATGGAGCGAGGCCAGCGAATATACGCAACTCTTCTAGCACAGGAAACATCACAGTGTGAGAGGGATGAGTGATGCTGCTCCATGAATTCCAAACTGGGGCCCAGGAGGAGACGTCTTTACGGCGTAGCGACGGGTGGTGAGGGAATAGTAGGCCGAGCGATGTTGTTTGCCAAAAGCTTGTTGCCTAGGTAGTCGGGGAAAGGAACAAAAATTTAGGTCGGACCATCCTCAGCAGATCAGCTCTATCCCCGTCTGTCTACGTACAAGTTGTCCCCAGAGCAATGTTCCATCTTCTGTGTGTTCCAGTCGGAAGTTGACAACGTTCAAAGTGCGTACATTTGGCGCCTCAAGACACCCTAGAAACCTTACCCACCCATGGCAGCACGCAGTCGCAAGTGGAGATTTATTCGAGCCAATTTGCAATATCTGGAGGAGTGGGAAATTGAGGGTAGACTGGTCTGAGGCGCTGGTGAACAATTCGATGCTATCGGTCATCAAGTCGAGATGCTCAAGCTAGCTGGAACATGCGGCAAGTAATGGTCTGGTGAAAACTTTAGTGTGCCACACAAGTGATTTTGCGCTCAGCTCGCAAATCGCATTCAATACCGAGCGTTTCGCCTCGCAAACGGATAGCGAGCAGTTGATGAGAGGGAGGAAGGAAGATCACCTCTTTATGGTCACTAGTCGGCGCGAGCACATCAAGGACTCTCAGGACCACGAGGTATCCTTCTGCCAGCCAAAGCGAGAGCGCATGAGCACCGCCAGGTCGCGGGGGAATATCTAGACGCGCGCAGGTGCGAGAGGCGAGTTGGACTTCATTTCGTACAAATTCGATCACCTGAAGATCGTACCCTAGGCCAAAAGACGTTTCTGGGGCTTCGGTATAGTAAGGTTCTAGGAAAAATGCTGCAATTTTGTTGTCGAGGTGCAAGTGTAAGGGTCGTCCTTTGGCGCGCTCCCTCCAGGACTTCATGTATTTCAGGTAAGACCGAGAGCGACGTGGTGGATAAAAGAAGGAGGAGGACCATCGTAGGCAGGTGAATAGCTCCGACGTATTGTTGATGACCTCATGCCACAACGAGCAAACGCGCGCCATGCGGGTAAGTCTACAGCCGTTCAGGGCAATCTCATCGTCTTCCATGTCACTTGGTCCGGTGGCCAACATGTCTGGTGGGCCTGCCACCTCAAAGAAGATATCGCTCAAGAGCGAGGGCGGGAGCTTCCCGATGTAGCACTGTTTTCGACAATCACCGGCACCGAGCTCGCTGGGGGTGGGGTCTGGCAGCTGAGTGATAACACTTCCTTCATCGACTTGTTGAGGCCTTAACATGTCAGAGAGTGACGAGTAATGTGCAACGCGTTGGATACTTGGCGATGAAGGAGGGGGGTTCATGGGAGAAGCTTCAAGCTTTGAGGCTGTCATGCTGTGTTGGTGTATTTGCCGCGAACCAGGATAGACAGATCATGTATTTCAAACTGCGATGCAAGAAAAAAAATAACTTGGATTTTACCATAAGCTAAGCTAATATGCTGGAAGATTAAACTGAAATCTGATGAAGACGAGCAGACATTTTGATGCGTGATGAGGTGGTGTGTGTGCCTGTCATGAAGATGACGAGATTAACGTGAGATGGGAGGGAGAGATAAGGGGGGAAACCAGGGAGTGAAATCATGAAGGGGGTATTTCGACCGAGTAGACCCAGCAGGCTATGATGGCGCGGATGCTGCCACAGCGGACTCAGGCTCGCCCCTAGGTGACACTCGCCCATTGTTTTCGCCATGCCAGACGGTATCAGGCCCAGAGACGAACGAGTCTACAGAGCTCGCCCTCGACCTGCCACTAGACGACCAGGGCGTATGCGCCGAAGCAATGCTGAGTGACCTCGTAGCCTCCAATCCACTCCCGAGCTCGTTTGAATACACTCCTTACCCACTGTTGGCATCGGCAACATCCTGCCAGACTCATTCGGTGTCGATGTCGTAGGAATACTAGATCCACCATGATAATCCATCGATTCCGTTGATCGCATTGATGGATGCGTAGGCAGAGGAAGTGGGATGCCTCGTCGGTGAGATGGGCGTAGGTGCTTCAGGAATAGCCAATATCTTATTAGCCGTCGTCGATTGGATGAGATTTGTGGTGTTGATAGGGGGTGTGGCGGATATAGGAGGATTAGGTTGAGCTCGACCCTCAACCTCGCCATCGCCTTTGGCATCCACAATGTCTGCTTATGCGTGTGCACGAGCACCAGGTGGTGGTTCCTGCGTAGTGACTGTTATCTCGTCCTCAGCCACAAACGGCCTCACCGAGTTCCGTACCCAACTGAATGGACGTACCTTCATCTTTATCACGTCATTATCATCCCATTGCTGCTGTGGAGCACCGCTACCCCTAGTGTTCGCCTCCGCTGGAAGAGGCCGCCTGGAACGGCGGCGGTCGCTCAGGGAGATAACTCCTCTCAACCGCTTCCCTAACCGGCATGCTAAATCTCCCTAACATCTCCCTCGAAATCGGAACTTGAGCTGATCAGATGTAGGCCAGCTTTAGGGAAGCGGGGATCTGTCTAAGCAATAATGTGGGTCTCAATCCACGGACGATTGTCTTCACCCTCGACGTTCTATATCTCGAATTTTAAGAGGTTCATCGTGGTGTATCCCCTTTTCCGTTGTGCCTGTGCCGGTCGACGTAGAATGCTGAGGCAGAGAAGTCAGATGGTATTCGTGTAAGCTGACCGTGGAGCAAGGTGTGAATGGTTGATAAGGCGATTGCGGAGGGGCAGCTTTGATGGGATACACAGTATCAGACTCTATACGGGGTTGAGGGGGAACGGATGCGCCGCCGTTAGACAACACGAGCTAATCCGAGGGCCTTTACAGGCTGCAGTAAGTCCCTCTGTGATAGGCTCTCCCGTCCATGAAGGGCACAGACGGAACGAATGATGTCAAGCGAAGAGGGCCGTTGTGGCAACCATCGCTGACACCGAAGGAGCTTATGCCTTGGGCCCGTCGGGTCCGGCCCATGGTTGACGCATGTATGTACGAGGCTCCCCATCCTATCCACCATGTCCCCACGTCCCTAGGGCCTGTCCGGCCCAGTGTGCAGACCCAGAGACGAAGCTCAGGACATCGAAAGGGAGAGAGGCTTGATTGTGACCGTCACGGTACCGAGCCAACCATCCTCATGCTGCCACCTTGACGCAACGACACAATTTCCATCCCACAGTCCGAGAGATTCAGCTACTTCGAATAATGAGGCTGTAACTATGGCTGGTGGCCGGGTACGACAGTAACTGTTTGCTTTTCGATGGAACATACGGTCGGAACCTCCACTGCGCCGTCGCTCATCGCTGGAATTTCTCCCGTCTCTACCGCCTTCTGAGCGTTCTCTCACATCCCCACGAACTCACCACAGATCTCGTATCACTCTCTCGCCTCTCTGAACCCCCCTTCATCAGGCAACTTATCGTGCTGGTCGCAATTGGCATTACTACACTTACCCATCCATCCCCAGGATCCCCGCCACTTAGGGACGCGATGCGATAGAGCGGGAACATTTTATGCCAATCCCTATCGCTTGACGCGGCACGGGTAGCTCGAGCCCTTGGTTGAACTAACGTTTCGTGCTTGGTATTCATGAGGCTCTCATCGCGCAACGATTTTGACGAGCAGATCGAGCGCGTTCCTTTGTGGAAGGCTACTACGAGCAACGGCACAGATGGCATTAAATACGATGTGGGCTGAGTTTTTTGCGGAAGGTCCAATGTTTAGGGACTCTGCTGATACCGGGGGTAATTGTGGAAGGTGAGAGCGAGGATGTGAGCACCCACTCGTTAGCAGCTGCAGATCGAGAGCCTGCAGGCTCGATCGTCGTTGGTTCCTTCGGACAAGTACTATCCTCCTTTGTCTTCTTCACAGAAACACACCACACACATACTAGCGTAGAAGGGATGTGTCCGTAGATTGTCCAGGCCGTAATAAAAAGTAGCTTTGATTCAACTCCCTTGCTTCGGCAGATTGCAGAATAACCTGATCTGAGGGCAGCAAGCAAAGGCGCCACTGACTGACATCAATCTCCACTGAGTGAACAATCTTCTCTGCGCGTCTATGAGGTTTGTGAGGGCCTAAAACCAGCAAAATGCAAAAAAAAAAAAAGTCCATTGAGTTGAGCCTCGTGCACATTGGCTGTGTTGTGTTGTGCTTCCGTTGCTTCAGCATTGACAGCACTTTTCTCGCGCATCAGAGCAGCCAATATTTTCAAATAGCAATCGTCAAGAATGTCTCAACAGCGTTTCTTTGAAATCGATCGTGAGTCTCGCCGGATTGTCACTGCGTTTTCCGGGCAACGTCTCACCACCCAACAATTGAACAATGTAGAAGCCATCTATCATGGCCCCCAACTCAAGCCAGGTGCCTCATATCGCCTTGCAATTGGATGGAATGGTCCCGATCTTTCGAACGAATCAATGGTCAAGTCCAAGCAAGTGAAGCCAAGTGATAACGATGGCGACAGCTTTCAGTGCATTTGGAGCCTTCCGTCAACAGGCAAACGGTTCGTCTACTCATACCCAGTCAATTGGTGATCTCTGATCGTCTTTTCTTAAATAGATTCTTTAATCGACTTCCCGATCAGGTCTCAATCACGATCCAATACCACCGAGTTCACATCAAATGGACGGATGTGGTTATGTTCACGCTGGACTGTGCGAAGGACTATAAGATGGAAGGTGTGCTAGCGTGTTCCAGCCAATAGCTGCTCATCTTGTGATTTTGCGCATTGTCTTTCTTCCAGATGTGATCCTCAATCGTCCTGGGGACAGCCAACTGGTGCTTAGAGCTGCAATTGTCGGCAATCCCGCAGCCTTGGCGCCTCCTGTTCCCAATATCACTGCCGTGACATCTGAGGCTGCGGCACACGGTAAGGGTTCAGCCCAAGGATTTGTTCATCTCCTTTTCCGTGTGTACTAACCTCTGGGCGCTATCATGTACAGATGCACTGGCCACTTCTTCAAGCACTGCTACTACCAACTCTCTGTCTACCGCGCGCTCAAGCGCTCCTTTGGATGCGCAACTTGTAGCAGATCAGACTGAGAATGTCTTTGCGTCGCTGCCTGTCCCAAAGCCCAGTCCTGTCGTCACCATGGTTGATCAGGTTAGCGGCCCTGTGACACGAGCCTCTGAGGCTGCCTCCACACTCAATGCTGGGTTTCCAATGCTTCTTGATGTGCTGGAGAGATTTATGAAAATTGGAGATGTTCTTGCTCAGGTACAGTCACATTGACTAGCCCTCAGTTCATGACTGAAACACATTGCATATGGACTGACATCTCTATAGGCCCATCCCATTGCAGCTGCAGCATGGAGTGTTGTCAATGTAGCATGGCAGATCATTAAGGCTAATAGTGCACTTGATGGTAGTGTGCAGGGGCTTGTCACAAACATGCATGATACCTGCCAGCTGGTAGCTTGTTATGAGTCTGGCCATCCCAACCTCCAGGAAGCAGTTCAAGCTGTGCTTCATCAGGTAGTTAAAGGGGGGTATATCTTGAAAAAATATGGCAAGGTTTATAATCAAAGTAAGTACAACCTCTGTTTGAAGGCTGAATATTGTTTCATCATACAACATTCCCCAGGATTCTCTTCCTTCAAAACCTACTTCTCCAACCTTCAACAGGATGTTGATGCATGCTCTAGTGAGCTGGAATCACTCCATAAAAAGTTGTCAGAGCATACCAGTGCTGTGACTCTGAGTGAGCTGGGAAGAATTTCTCAAGGTGTAGAGCAGCTGGGTAGGTTGTTGCTGAAAAAATATCAGATTCTTGTGCTCAGTTTTGGGTTACAGTTGCTAAAGAGTACTTCCAAGAGCTGCAGTATGCTGAAGCAGCTGATAGTGCATACCGTGCTCATGCTCCTGACTCTGGGTGCCTTCCTGGTACATGCACTGAAATCCTCAATGCTATTGTGAGCTGGATCTCTGGTGGAAGCCAGCTTCCCAATCTCCCCCCATACCTCAACTTGCTTGTGCCAGACCAGCATGTGCTATGGCTCTGTGGTGTTGCAGGCTCTGGGAAGTCATCTATTGCTCTATCTGTGGCCAACAGCTTGGGGGATCTTTCTTCCTCAATTGTATGGGGATTCTACAGATTTTCTACTGCCAATCAGGCAGCACTTGATCCCAAAAAGTTATTCAGTACACTGGCATCGCAGCTTGCTGCACAAAATCAGTACCTGTATGGAAAACTACTGGAGATCATCAAGGGTGTGGATTCACGCATCCGTACATCCCTCAGTCCCAAGGAGCAACTAAACACATTCCTGCTTCCATTACTGAGGTCCCTAGAGACTTGCCAATCTGCCCATCATGCTGTTATTATCATTGATGCCATTGATGAGGCTGGAAATATGAGAGCTAGGGCTGAGATACTTTCTCTGCTTGCTGGGCTAGGTCCAAACTTGCCCCTTAATGTGCAGGTGCTCATCACCTCCCGCTTTGAAGATGATGTCCATAAGGCACTTCAATTGGGGCCAGAGGACAGGTGCATGCTCCATATGAGCCAGATTTCTAGACCTTCTACAGAGCATGACATTTTGCTCTATGTCAACCATATGCTCAAGAATGCATTTGAGCTCCCAGCTGCAGATTATGCAATAGAGCTCACACAGCTTGCTGTAAAGTCTGAAGAGTCATTCCAGTGGGCATCCACTGCTTGTCTCTATATTATCAATTCAGATGATGGCAATGCTGGAGAGAGTGCTGAGGAGAGGCTTACAACAGTCCTTAACTCCAATAGGCATGGACTTTATGAGCTGTACAGAACTGTTCTCACATCCAAATTTGGAAGCTCTCCTAAACCAATGCTACAGGCTATATTGGCAATATTGGTAGTTGCCCAGGAGCCACTGTCTACAACTTCATACAGCTTGCTGGGCCAGCCTGAGTGGGATCCAAAAATCAAAAATGCACAGGCAGAGGTGTACCGGCTTGTGCGCTGTCTTGCATCCTTGATTTCTGGGACTGAGAATATCAATCATCCTCTGGTGCCACTACACACATCTTTCACAGATTTCTTGCAGGATGATTCCAGTGGGGAGTACATTGTGAAAGTCCCAGCATCTCATATGTTGATGGCCTTGGGATGTATGCATGTTATGCAAGATCCAAAATATGGTCTGCATTTTAATATCTGTCAACTGGAAACCTCATTCAAACACAACTCTGAGGTGGAAAATCTTCCAGTACTTATAGAGCAGCATATTTGTGGAGCCCTGCTATATGCATGTCACTTTTGGGCTACACATTTAGCAGCACTGACAACTCCAAATACAAGCCTGTTGAAGAAGACAGAGACTTTGCTGTGTACAGCTCAACTTCTTCACTGGATTGAGGTGATGAGCCTTACCAATGTATCCCCAGCAACACCATTGTCACTATTGAAAGCCAAAGGCTACAAGGTGTGGATTGTGATGCATCCTGCAAAGAGGGAATAGCATTGACATCTTATATTATAGCTTGATCTAGGAATGTCTGATATGGTACAAGAGGCACTACATTTTGTGTCCTATTTTGCCATTCCAATAGCAGTCTCAGCACCACACATCTACTTGAGTGCTATGCCATTTATTCCATCCATGTCACCACTTAGAACCCTTGAGGAAGATTTTCAAAATACCATGTCTGTTACTGTAGGGGCACTGGACACATGGCCTGCACTAAGGCAGACATTGCAGCATGGAGAGAGAGTTGCTGCACTTGCACTATCTAAAAATGGATGGCTACTTGCTGCAGGTCTGGGTAATGGCACAATATGCCTATGGGATTTAAGGAGTGGAGAGCTTGTTCCACATCACCATGAGCAGCCCATGAGCCAGGGCCATCCACTCTACAGTATGGCACTCTCCCCTGATGGTAAACTGCTTGCCTCTAGTGGCTCTGCCAATACTATATGCCTCTGGAATGTTCAGTCCCAGAGTATGAAAGGAGAGCCTCTTAGAGGGCATGATTCTTCAGTATACTCTGTGGCATTCTCCCCTGATGGCAAACTGCTTGCCTCTGGCTCTAAGGACAATACCATCTGCCTGTGGGATGTCCAGTCCCAGACCAGAAAGGGAGAACCTCTCAGAGGTCATGACCATTATGTAGACTCTGTGGTATTCTCCCCTGATGGCACACTGCTTGCCTCTGGTTCTATGGACAATACCCTCTGCTTCTGGGATATTCAGTCTGGGACTGCAAAGGGGGAACCATTCAAAGTCCATAATCCTTCAGTATACTTGTGGAAGAGCAAGTAGGCTTTACCAATGCTGCTACCAGAATCAGACTGCAGTTTTCCATTCCCTGCTTCTCATCCCTTGCTCTTTGTTCCTAGCTTCCAGTTCCCTGCTCCAAGCATCATGCCAATCCGGCCACTCGCCTTCTTACCTTCTCTTCTTTTTGATCTTCAAATACTGTGGTTCGTTTCTTGATATATGTCGCACCCTGCTTCTTGTCCCCAAATCCCCTTTTCCATTTCACGTTGCTACCTATATATACCTGGCTGTCCTTGATAGTACAGCGGAGGAGAGAACGAATCAGGTTATACTTTCCCCCCATCATTTCCACACAGCCACCTCCACTTTCCCCTCATTTCCCTCACTTCCCCACATCCCATATCACATTCCCTTCCCATTTCATATCCACTTCCCCTCTTACCCCATCCTACTTACTCATCCACAATACATATACTTCTTGGTCCATATTGACCTTTGGTCATCATCTCTGAGTCATCAAGCAGACTAACAACTCGGTTCTCCCTCGTTGTAACAAGTTGGAGCCAGGCGCTAGTAGGAGTCCCAGGGTGGATTGTCCTCAAGAGTGTCCCAGCCCATTGTTAGCCAGGTCCAGCCCAGCATATAGCGTCTTCTACCACCTCAGTTAGGAAGCCCCACTGTCCATTCAACCCAACAGTATCCATTGTGCATAGCCAAAGTACTCAACTGCGCACCACGAACCGCTCCTGATTCTCAACTGCACTTAGCCCACGCACGCTAAGATCCTGCGGCTCGCCCACAAATTGGTGATCCACGCCGGGAACTTTTTCACTCACAAGGTCATTACACGTGTTGAAAAAGGGTGCTCCCAGTTGAAGTCACTTCACACCACCTGGAAGATTTGCCAAAATTTTTCATTCACAAGCCTCATTCCGCTCAGAGGACATCCCAAGTCTTTTTAGCTCAACCAACTCCGCCATGTCCATCAGCAACCAAGGCCAACAGGAAACAGACCCCATGTCTCCTTTCACCCAGCCTACCCCACCTAACCTGCCAAACATGCCACCCCCTCTATTTCAAAATACTACCTTTGCACCACCTCTGCCACAAGTGCAACCCGTGTTTGAAGCTAATGCACACACAGCTTTTACCTTTGAACCACACCACCACCCCAACACATTTCATGCTCCTCCACCCATCCGCTCATTTGTCTCAAATATGCCAGCACCCTTCTCAGGAAGAGCTCCCAAATTCAAAGGGAAGGATGTCCGCATGTTCCTGAAACAATTCAATGGACATGCTGATGCCGCAGGACTGAACAACCGAGAAAGATGCGAGAAGGTAGGCGCATATTGTACCCCAGATATCCAAGACATTGTACAAGCACTCCCGCAAATTGGATACCATGATTGGGAGGCTGTCCAGACACAATTATACCAAATATATGACCCTGAAGGCCGACGAGACCGATACTCACGCATGGATCTAGTAAAACTCAGCGAGAAAAAACGAAAGATCAGAAACGCCACTGATTACGCTCAGTACCGGCGAGACTTCTCAACCATCTCAACTAACATCAAAGCCACACAATTTGTATCCCAGAATGATATCAACACGTACTTTTGGAAAGGAATACCCCGCAAACTGCGCTGGGAATTCCTGATCCTTCTCAAAGAATCAAACCCGTCGCTAAGCAAGGACGAGGCGCCCAGCATGACAACGGTCCACGACATTGCGCTACGACTTTTTGACGACGACTCCGTAGTATCAACAAAAGTAGTACCGCCGAGAAAAAGAAGCTCAGACCGAAAGCATACAAGGCAATGCTCCCACCACAACAGCTCTGCATCCAGCTCAGAATCGAGCTCAGAATCAAGATCAGAGTCGGAATCAGACTGTAAACACAAACATTCTCAACAACATCATCAACGGGAGGCAGATTCAAGCAACGAGGACGGAAGCGATGATGACAATGATGACACATCTCACCGCCGGAAGGACAAGCACCGTCGATCGCGACGTGATTCGGGCTCAAAACTGAAGGGGAGCTCGCTCATCATGAACGAAGTATTGATAGAGTTAAGAAAGCAGAACGAGTGGCGTAATGAAACTAGAACGGCAAACGTCAGCGTCGGAGTCGCCCCAGCACAAGCCCAGTCATACACACCTAATTCAAACAATCAAGCCCAAGCGCCCCCTCCTCAGAATGCCCCTGCACCTAATCCTCCCGTCCCATACCAGAACCACTACCAAGCCAACCCACAAATTCCATACCCCGTCCTTCAACCGAATCCATTTGCCGCCATGACCCCTAACCCAGCACTCCTTGCCGCATATGCAAATGCTATGGCACAAGGGAATCAGCAATCATTCACAAGACCGGTTGCACGAACGCAAGGATGCTACGTATGCGGAGGAATCAACACTCACGAAAGAGGGAATAACAACTGCCCCGAAGCACAGAAGCTATTAACCGAGGGACTCTGCATACTGAGGAATGGACGGATCATGATGGCCGACAACACGGATCCCCCGTATCCCAATAGAACCACTGGCGAAAGCAGAGCTGCAGTCATTCGGCGAATGGGCAATATGCGTCGCGCACCAAGCGCAAATGTTAGCAACGCCGAATCCAGATGGATTCCAGACTTTGCAGCCTCAGGAGCACGCGTTGTCCATCATTCTAGGTTGGGAGAGTCAGGAGCTGACTCAGGAAGCGAAGACGACTACGGCCTACCTCCGGACTGCACCTACTACCAAATGGTCTCGGCACTCCCAGCAGCAACGGAGACCGCAGGCCGCAAAAACTTTTTTGCTCCTAACCCTACCACAGGACGGCCTGAACGAGCAAAGTCTCGCGAGGTTTTTGACGGAGTAGAGCTCCCACCAGCACCTCGTCCGGCAAAGAAAACTGTCAGCACCGACACGACACCCACTTTCATAGTCGATAACTCACCAGGTGAACCCGCGCCATTCGGAATCTCCGACGCTAACCGAACGCCAATCAATACAACGAAGCCTAGATACGTGGCCCCTCGACCACCAACACCGGGATCTTCCAAAAGCGCATCACGACCTAACACGCCAAGTAACGAGAGGTCAGTGGACGCAAATGGAAAAGGAAAGGAGACACCAGCAAAATTTTCGAACGTACCAGGTGAACCACGCATCCCGCGAACTGAGCCCGAACCTCGCATCAAGGCCCCACCAACGAAGGCCGCAGAAGAGGAGGAATCTATCAAAAACAGGATTCAGCAACTCGCTCATGAACATGCGGCAGCAATGATGCATACCATATACTCGGCGCCCGTTGCGGATCTCATCAAAATCAGCCCACACTTCCGCCGCGCAATCATTGAACAATGTAAAAAGCCTACGGTGGAATCGGTCTCAGTGGCTGTAGAAGAAGCAGAGGAAGTAGACATGCCTATGGAGGTACCAATCCCTTCACACGCAGAAGTGCGGCCGTTCCATATCACTGCTGCAAAGTTTGCCCCAGGACTCGAGGCACAAGCACAAACGTCGAGGATGGTTACAATGGCATCCGGCGTCTTCTCGATCATGGTAGGAGGAATTCGCCTCAAAGCTATGATCGACACCGGCGCCGAAATCTGCTTGATCACTCCTACGGGTGTCCGAATGATTGAAAGAGTCTTCCCGCTTGAAACACGCATGCCTACAATATCGGTAACAGGCGTCAGTGGCACGTCGGAATTCACTCGAGGACAAATCACGAACTTACCAATGGAGATACTAGGCCATGAGTTCCGCCAGACGGTGTTTGCGAATCATTACGACGGGAGTACTTACCAGCTCATCCTGGGCCAGCCATTCTTGATGAACGCAGCTGCCAGCCTCCGATATAAGCGCGAAGGCACAGTTCACATATTCCTTCAACCTCGAAGCCTTGACAGTGACAAATCAATTCGAGTGGCATTGAAAGCGGGAAGAGGACTACCGCACCTTGGTCGACGAGCAAGAGCATGCGCCGCCGAGATCGAGAAAGTAATCGACATCAGCGACGATGACCCACCGGGGCAGAATAACTCACAGAACGAGATCGAGCAGAATGACGACGCTCCTCCCAACCAGCAATCGCCTGAAATGACCGATCATGGCAGTGAGCCTGGGGAAGGGAAGATAATCGAGGAAGACAGCAACTCACCAGCACAGTCAGCCGACACAAGCGGATATCGTATCGACGACGACCGCAGCGACTCGCAGAAAGAGAACGAGGGCGGTATTGAAGAATCCCCAGCGCTAGCTGAAAGACACAGGCAACCCTCAGGCAGCACTTTCGGCCGATCGTTCAAATTCACACTCCCCGTCGACCCTCCCAATCTTCGACCGAGACCCGTCCAGCCCTCAGTTTTCCTGCAAAGCAACCCCCGCCATCCAGGAAAAACAGCTTTGAGTAAATTCAAACCGGCTAGGCCAATGATTACACCAGCGAGCGTACCTATGATGAGGCAGGAGGCAACGGCGGCTCCAAAAGCCACGTCCACCCCAGTCTACCGTCCCGTCTATCACCCATCGGACATCCCATCTGACAGTCGCAAAGCAGAGGAGGGACCTTTCGACGCTAACAACGACTTTTTCGAAGCACTCCAGCATGCCCGAAGAAGCCAAAATGACAACACCACATACCTAGACAAGAGACAGTTAGGCCTGCTATATGACGCAACACGATTTCGAAGGACGTACGACATACCGATTGGAAACAAAAATCTGGTTCTCGACGAAGGAGAAATGGTGGTCCACATCAACGGAATACGAACGAAGACAATAGTAGAGCCGGAAGTCAGCATGAACCTTATTTCACGGGCACGAATGGAGATCCTGGGCTTACCGGTCACGACAACGCAAATCGGCGACGGCCGACACATACAATACTGCCAAGTACCCATCCGACTCGAAGCATGGCCCGTATTTCAAGGAATCTTCCTGGTAACGACGCAGCGCATCCCAGGAAATTTTGACGTACTATTAGGGAAGCCTTGGTTAATGGGAATCGAACGACGCTACGAAGGACACAGAATCGACGGATCTTTAGCAACGCGAAGATCGGGCTTTCAAGTGAGGAGTGACGCCGATACCTTACCATTTCCCCTTGCTACCGATATCGATTGGCCACGACCGGTGAAACCCATGCCGGTCGAATCAACACCTCTGAAGCGAACGGTTGGACACTGGACAGCGCCGTCGCACGAAGGGATATCTACATACTTTGCACACTCCGCCAAAGTGGTAGTATCGGCCGAATCCTATGCAAGTGATGGAACAGATTGGGACAGTGATGATGATGAAGAATCAGTAGTGATTTGGGAAAGCTCGAACGACGATACTGACGATGACAACTGCGTTCTAACGCTCGAGGACGATGAAGACAATTATGTCGACGACGACGACCCCTACACCTCCGAGTACGACGATCTGGATAGCGACGGTGAAGAAAGAATGGTGCAAAAATCAGAAGTCAGCATTCAGGCCGATAACAAGGAAACTTCACGCTCACTTATCGAAGGCGACGCCGAGGAACCACAAAAGGGGTCCGGGCCAGACGAGACCGAGGAGAGTGAAATCGAGAAACCTCGACCAACCTGGCAAGCTCCAAAAATTGGGTCAAAAAGCGCAGGCATCATGTGGCGAGCCCGTCACGAGCCCGAAACCATCACGAAAAGCGAAGCTGCAACATTTGTTGGGAAAGTTATGGTCAATGACAAAGGATGGGTGGCAACGAAAGAAGGAACATACCCGAGAGCAGAAACCATCCGAAACACGCCCTCCCGCGCAGCAGTGGAACATTTATGCAAACTCGCCAGAAACGGCGACGACGACAAAGAGTTGACCACAGAAATCGAAAATCGGCTGAAAGAATGGACCGAACCACAGCCGCGAGTCGAAGTCAACGGCGCACAGTATAAACCTAAAGAACTAAGGATGAGACCAGTGCCCGTCAGCGCCCCAAGCATGCCACGAGAGCCTTACAAACCCATTCCAGAACCAGACGTACCTGACATGCCGCATCACCCGCCAAATTGGCGCAACTATCCCTACTCAGAACGACTCACGCGCGAGCGCGTGGCCGTTATCATGGATGGAATCGAACCGGACTTCCTGAGCGACGACGAGACGTCCCTACTGATGTGGGTCGTGAGCCAAAACGAGTCAGCGATAGCCTTCGAAGACAGCGAGCGAGGAACTTTCAAACCTGAGTACTTCCCCGACTATACGATGGAGGTGGTGCCACACACGCCTTGGCAGGAGCGCACCATTCCCATTCCACTCGCAATCAGGGGCGAAGTCGAAGAACTATTGAAGAAACAGATAGAAAGTGGAAATCTAGAGCCGACATACTCATCTTATCGCTCGAGTCTGTTCGTGGTGAAAAAGCCGAAGGGTGGCCTTCGCGTCGTCCACAACCTCCAGCTCCTGAACTCGGTCTCGGTACAAGACGCCATGCTACCACCAAACGTATCTGATTTTGCAGACGGATTCATGGGGAAGGCGATATACGGGACAATGGATTTATACTCGGGTTTTCACCAGAGGAGACTACACCCGGATTCGAGGCCTCTGACGGCGTGCCAAACACCAAACAAGATACTCGTACAAATAACAACACTGCCGATGGGCTACACCAATTCACCTCAGGAATTTCAGCGATCCACTGACCACCTGGTAGCGACGATGACGTCTGAAGCAGCCGACGCGTATATTGACGATATAGGAATAAAAGGCCCTGAGTCAATTTACAACAATGAGACTATCCCTGAAAATAAGAACATCCGGAAATTCGTCGCGGAATATGCTCGAACGCTCTACAAATGCCTGGCAACTCTCGTAAAAGCTGGAGTAACGGCATCTGGAACTAAGCTGGTACTAGCCACTCGGGAAGTTGAAATCGTCGGGCACACATGCTCTCTCCAAGGCATTCGCCCTCGACACGGAGCAATAACAAAAATTTTGAACTGGCCGATCCCCCAATCCATCACGCAGGTTCGCGGCTTCCTAGGGGTCGCAGGGGTGTGCCGAAACTGGATTGCCGGATACTCCTTTGTGGCGAGACCCTTGATTGACTATACATTGAAAACCGTAACGGAATTTGTCTGGACAGCAGTCGCTGAGGAAGCATTCAATAACGTGAAAAAATGCGTCTCCCGCATGTCGGACTTGAAGAAATTGGATGTACAGGCTGCACTAAATGCCTCGAAATCACAGGGAGCGCTGCTACAACACGGTCGACTCGTCCTTGCCGTCGATACCTCGCATATTGCTATTGGTTTCGCACTTTTTCAGCTATTCGACGGTAAGGATAAAGATCTACAGCCCCCGGAAGATGGAGAACCGAGGCGGAAAAATCAACCTCGACTGCTCAGGTACCCTATCCGCTTTGGGTCTATCAGCCTCAACCCAACAGAGAGCAGATACTCGCAGCCAAAGCTCGAGCTGTATGGACTATTTCGAGCGCTCCGAAGCCTTGAACCTCTCGTATGGGGGTTTCGAATTGTGGTGGAAATCGATGCAACATCCATACCTCACATGGTGAAAAATACAAGCTTGCCCAATGCGGCAATGTCTCGATGGGTACACCACATCAGACATTTTCGCATCAAATACATACACATACCGGGAGAGAAACATGTCGCCCCCGATGGCCTATCTCGACGGCCCCACGCTCCAGCGGACACGGAAGAAACCGATGTTGACCAAGTATCCGACCAGGGCGGTCGTTTTATCAAAGCAAAGTGGGACGGACGGGTACCCGAGCCAATGAAATTAGAACTCTCCGACAGCGAAGAATCCCTGGTCGACGAGGCATCACTAGCCGAAGGCGGGAGCTACGAAAAATCTATTCTCAATAAAAATAAAGGCACAATGGATTTGCCATCCCCGCAGATCAATCTGGCGTCAACGCGACACACGCGCCGCGATGATAATGAGTCGATCAAGGAGCCAGCGACGGCTAGTCAATCGGACGAGAATGATTTACCCACTCCCCAATCAGATATTCCGAAGAAGAGCCAATCGGCACAGCCGAGCCCCACAAATATCCCCGCACGAAAGAAGCCCGCAGAAAAGCAGCCAAGTTCAAAAAGCGACGGAGAATCGTCCGCATCGAGCTCCAGCGATGTCGCACCCGCAGAGCTCATGCTCATCAGGGTCCGTCATTACCTCCTGAATAAAACAATACCAACAACCGTGCTGCCATCAAAGCACAAAGCCTTTCTAAGACGTGCGCGAGAATTTTTCCTACAGGAGGGATTTATGTGGAAACACGCCCGAGATGCACCAAAAAGAGTGATATTCTCAGGCAATAGTCGTCATGACCTTATCACAAAGGCGCACAATGAGTCAGGGCACCGAGGCCGAGACCCAACCCTGAAGAAGCTCTCGGATTTCTATTATTGGCCGTCAATGTGGAGAGAAGTCGGCACCCACTGCCGAGCCTGTGTGGAGTGCCAGATGAGATCCACCCACCGACCCATCGTGCCGGTAAACCCCACATGGGTCCCCACAGTATTCAGAAAATTTAATTTGGATCTAGTTGACATGGGGATCACCTCAGGAGGCTACAAATTTATTGTCGACACCCGGGACGATCTGTCAGGATGGCTCGAAGCTAGAATGCTGACCCACAAAAACGCCGATGACGTCGCGAACTTTATCTGGCAAGATGTGATTTGCAGATTTGGCTGCATCCCGCAAATCACCACGGATAACGGCTCGGAGTTCCAGGGAGCCGTCGACATCCTTGCCGACCGATATAACATTAAGATTGTGCACTCATCACCCTACCACCCCGAAGGAAATGGGATGATCGAGCGAGGGCATCGTACTTGGATCGAATCAGTATGGAAAATGTGTCAACGGCACAAAAATAAGTGGAGCGATTGGTTCTACTCCGCAATGTGGGCCGATCGAGTCACCGCTCGTCGATCCACGGGTTTCTCTCCATATCACCTCATCTATGGCAAACCCCACGTTTTCCCTTTTACACTGGACGAGGAGACTTGGTATTCAATCGATTGGCACAATATAGAGACCACTGAAGATTTACTCGAAGTCCGAGCGCGGCAACTCATGCGGCTCCGCCAAGATCGCTCAGCAGCGGCTAGAAGGAATATTGAAGTCCGCAGAAAAGCAGCAGACCAGTTTGCTCAAAAGAATGCCAGCCGATTGGTCTCAGGACTCTATCGCGTAGGAGAGTATGTACTGGTCGCTCTCAAAGGCACCAAGCTGAAGAAAGGGTACGGACGAATCAAATCGGCAGACCGATGGGCCGGGCCTTATCGAATTCACGGACGATATGCTTCGGGATCTTATGCACTCGAAGAACTAGATGGGTCGATTCGCCGAGGAGCGGTCGCAGCAAGTCACCTCAAGCCGTTCTACACAACTTCGGACCAAGTTATCGGGCAAGATTTAATTTTACAATCCGACAGCGATTTCTCTGGAGAGTTCATGTGGACTGCTAGCGAAGAAAGCGATGACGCTAGGGACTCGCCGTATATCGAGTAAAAAGACCATGTGTGGGCAGATCGCAGAACACCAACAAACCAAAACAACAGCGACCTCTCCACAACGTGCTGCGACAATCAAAGGGGTCCGGGCCAGATCCGAACGGACCCATACCAACACCATTTCCTCTGCTTCCTTCTGATTTCTTTTTCTACTTCTTCCCCTCTCTTCCAATCCGCCAAAAAGGCAACCTCGTTCAAATATCCTCGACGATCAACCGAAAGCACTCAGTCCTCCCTGCTCACCCACCAAACTACTCAAAATGGCTACGAAAGAGTCGCCCTGATCCTCTGTCTCTATGAGGATAGATCCTGCGGATCCTGAGCTTCTCGATTACAGCTCGAAAGACTGGCTGGTACGAAACACAACCCAAAATACAAAGCAAACGAAAGAAAACTCTGACAAAAACGAAAAATAAACTCGTATCCAGCTAGCCCAACATGAAGCGAAGCCCATAAATACCACCGTATGAAGACCCGAGGAAAAACAAGGCAAGAACCCCTCTCCAGTCCAAAGTATCTCCCCCGCGTCGTACACATCACACCCCAAAGCACCTTCCTTCGCTCTCAAAAATTTTCTTTCATTTTCCTCGATTCCGTTTCTTTGCTCGTTTCTTTGCCCTTGCCTTCGCCTCCTTCATCTACCTGCGGAGTGTCTGCTTCGTCACAAGCCACGTCGACGACTCGTGCGCACGCGCCTCCCAATCGCAGCACACCTATTGTTTTATCGTCAAATTCCATCCCAAATCTTACCTTTTCTCTCCCTTTTCTTCATCAGATAACCCGACAATCGAAGATGTCTAACTCTGTCGTCACATCGTCCGGTTTTATCAAACCCGTTTCCGCTCGCACTCGGAATGTGCTCACGCGCCCGATCGCTCAGTACCGCGCCCCTCGTCGTCAGAACAAGCGCGGAAAGAAGAAGGCCACAGCCGTTCCGAGCGTTTTCTTTTCCCCTTCCGTTCCTCCTTCGGCTCTCATGCCACCTCCTCCCCCTCCAAGCCACGTTCTCCTCCCTGCACCGATCATCAGGACAGTCCCTGCCAAAGGTCCGATCCCCACCGGCCCTCGTCTTGAGGCGCTCTATGCCGGCAAGACTGCCTGGCACCCTCCCACGCCTCCGAGAAAGAGTGCTCAACATGGTACGGCTCCAACCCAAACTAACAACGACCCTTACCGCGCTGACATCGACACATTCCTAGAAAAAGTCCTCAGCAAGCTCAAGACGAATCAGGCCGTTCGACCTCGCAGCACCGGCGGACCCGGCAGGATCGAGAAGTCGCAGTCGCGAGCCTCGCCTGCGCACGCGAACGATTTCCAGAACGAGTCCCCCTCTCCCTTCCGCAAACGCGCTCCTGCCCTCTTCATCCCATCCTCCTCTCCCTCCTCTTCCTCTGATGACGTGCCCCTCCTTGATGCACCGCCTGGCTTGACTCTAGCACCCCGTAGGAGCCCCATCGAGCTCCCCTCAATCGACGTCGAGATGCTCGGCGACGAGCTCTCTGACGATATGCCCGACCTCATGCCAGTCCACACCAAGAAGACCCGCAAAAGCAACCACAGCACCAGCACGGGCGAGGCCAACGTCTCCACCGACTCGCTCCCCTCCTACCAGTCAGGCACAAGCGACCGTCTGCTCGAGACGCTCATCGAACTTACGCGCGAGAGCATGGCTGAGAACGCACGACACCACGAGGAGGAGTCGCGAGCACGCCGCGATGCCGTCTCGGCGGCAGATAATGGGCTCAAGGACCTCATGAGCAACGCGCGAGGAATGCTGGCGACGCTTGAAATCTCCGAGCCCCAGCTCTCGAGGATCATGGACTCCTTCCTTAGGAACTCCGAGCAGAACACGAAGACTGCGCAGATCCTCGCCAAGACCGCGAAGGACATTGGAGACGATACGAGGATATACCAGACCCTCTCCGAGCGTCAGGACATGCATGTAGCACGCAATGGGTTCATAACGCTGTGCATGCAAATGGAGTCGGAGGTCGATCGACTTTTCAAACCCCTGTTCTCCGGACTGGTCCCCGCCACCTGCGAAACCATGGGCGAGCTCACAGTATTGGGAATCGAGCCCGCTAGTCTGCGAGGCACGGCGCTCCAGCTCGTCGCCGACTTCTCATCCACTTGGGCCACGATCACACAGACCCCGAGTCATGTGTACAAGTCCATCACCGCCTTTACCCTTGCAAGACTTGGCATCCCCCACCTCCACTCCGTCCTTCACACTGCGGCTGTCGTTGTTGACTTTGTCGCCTCAGTTGTCGAAGCCGGGCGAAAGTTCTTCCCTGAGGATACACTCCACGCTAGGATCCTTGGAGCAGCCTGGAAGGGAGGCATGCGAGTTCTGGAGTACCACTACTCAGCTCTTGTACTGCATAAAGGCGACCTTGTACACGGTGAGGGAGAGCTCCTTGTGAGCTGCCAGCGGCTTCGATCCGCAATCATGATCATCACGATGAGGATGAGGCTACCAGAGTACTCGGTGCAAGACGGGCGTCCCATGACCATCCCCGAGATCACGCCAAACTCTGCCTCCCCCTTCCCACTCATCACCACGCAGCACCGACGATGGAGCCTGGGTGCCGATCTACCCCTCCCCGCTTGCATCCATGCACCAACCATACACCATGGGTACATACAAACGTCGTATGAGTGGGAGCTGGTCGTCAAGGCCTGCCATGTTGCTGGAATACGCACGGCGCCCGACATTCGAGGCATCACGGCAGGGGTTTTGGACAAGCGCGATGAGCCACTCAAAGGGCACTTCCACAGCAACATCAACGCGCCGGGGCCTCTGACGGGAGCACGTTCGCTGCTCTTCCTCCTCACCTGGCTGCGCCGTATCTGCGTCGAGATCTACGAGCGGGTGAGCAACCACTTCACAACCAGCAACCTTGCCTGGGCTTCCGCGTCAATCAAAGCTTTTGGACGATTAGTGGCTACAGTATCATGCAGCCTAGCATATATCGTGCGCCTCATCCCCGAGCCCTTCATCATGGCTGTTCGGCTAGACCTCAACAACGTGGTCATCCATATCTCCGAGCGGCTATCGGCAGCAAACGCTCTCCTCCCCATTGCATACCAACATGGCATCCGAGGAGGAGCGACAGCGCTCTTTCCGGAGGAGATTTATTTCCAGCTCCCCCGTGTCATTTCTAACGATCACGAGCATACCCCGGTCGTATCAAGCGCCACTGAATCGGACTCTGGCGCATCATCAGCTCCTGTCCAAGTTGTGCCGACACCGGTGCAGGGGAGGGCAAAGAAGACTGGACGGGCCCCTGTGGTCAAGAAGCGGGTGACACTGAACAAACCTAACCCCGAGAAGTTACCTGTTGTAACTTTCTCGAAAGCCCCACCAGCTACGACCAGCCTGACAATACAGACCAGTGTTACCCCGGCCACGGCAATCTCAACTGGCGGAACCGTTCAACTTCCGCCAATCTCTACAATACCGGTTACGACGGCACCTCCATCATCAATGGGGCCCCCTCCCGTACCTCTCCCTCCGGTTGCGCCCAATCCCTTTGCCGCAAGCGTACACAATAGCGTCCGCCGGAGCGTGGTTTACACCAGGCCTCACCTCCCTCCTGCTGCGTCCGACACCCCCATCCAGCGACAGGACACGGGATCATCGGTATCCACAAATGGTGGACCTCGCTGGCCGTACCATCGCACGCTGCCTCTGACCCAGAGTCACACGGGATCGTCGGTATCGTCGGACAGCTCCGTACCCGCACTCGTGTCAATGCGTACTAACCTACCTTTTGCTTCGAGCAGCAGCGACAGCCTGGCTAGCCTGCCACGACCAGCCTCAACACAGGTGGCCATTGTCATCGACGATGACATGCAGCATGGGGTGGAGGGCGAGCCATTCATCACAGCGATTAATGATCGCATGGAGGATTAACTGGTCTCAGGGCTTTTTGTCTCGTTGGGAGAGGGGAAGGACAGGACTTCACACACACACTCCTCCACCACTTTACCACTGACCAGCACAAACTAATCAAACCCTCCCGTACCACCTCATTGGCGATCCGCTCCCTTTTCCTTCACGACTCCTTTGCATCATCGGAGACTGCTACTTTGTGTCTGCGCGACCAATGTTTTATTCTCTTGTACTCTTCTCCACCGACAACGCCATTTTATCTACACTTGGATGGCAGCATTCCAACTATGAAAACGGGCGAATCGGGGCTTGACACGTCATCACCCCCACTCATCCGGAAGTAAAAGTTGGATCTCCCTCCGAGTGGCTGTTTATTCTCTCCTGTGCCATTTCACATCGGTCTTCTCACGCGATGTACTTCCTCTCGCCTTGCCACTTCAGATCTCTTGCAGCCCTTTTATTCCCGCTCAACTCCATACTTCTTGCTCCCCATCAATCACCTCTTCCCCTTCCATAACTACCAGATGTGGTCCCATACAAAAACTGTCACGTACCTATGACTCCAACACATTCAATTTATCATGCTCTTTGTCCATCCCATTCAGTTTGCGATGTTCAACTCTAAGAAGGAACCCTCAATAAAGAGACGGAATGGCACCGCATGGGAAGACATCACAGAAGTCAAAAAGGAACCTTGCTACAATGGGAACATGGGAGAAGGTTCAATACAAAAAGAGGCGCTATAAAATGGAGAAGGACTTGGCGAAAATTTTTGGAGACATTCCAGAATGCCCCTCCGGTCTCAGCCCCATCAATAGAAAGACACAAAGCCGGTACCAGCACCTGCTAAAGAGCCAGCCTAAACACCAAAGAAAGATAGAGCGGGAGCCCAGTAAAGTTAGCTCCGCCTCCAACTTGGGAAATTCTGACCAATTGGCGGATGTTGGAGGATTTGATACGGCATTTGCAAAGAGGACAGAGGACAAACAGAAGCAAATTTATATTTAAATATCCACATTCCCGGGGCCTCGACTCCAGCCCAACATCCCACACACTCTTCAGCTTCCCAGACTTCTCAACTGCTACCGCCCTTATGACACGCTATCTTGCCTTGATGATTGCGGCGGTTTTTATCACACTTGCAGGGGCAACAATGCTCCCTCTGGCTCTACTATGGGACCCCCGCTCCAACCTCTGCCTTAGGGCTGACGCAGCTGAAGCCCAGCGGTGTACAGAATGGTGGGAGGCCAGCATCATGATGGTGGTACTAGCAATGGCATGTGGGGCAGCAGCCTTTGCATTACGCATGGCACTTCCACCAGCCGCACGCAACACACAAGCGCGGAACGATCTGGAGGGGATGTCACGTAACGCATGGAAGGGTTCAGCACCACCAGCCCTGCTGTTTGTTGCTTCACCAAGGCCACCAGCGCCTTTGGGTATGCATATGGAAGCAAGCCATATGACCCAACGCGCAACCAGAAACGCAGGGGAGCAAGGCAGCCCTGCCTCACCCACTGAGTGAGTCCTCATGAAATCTAGGCGCTTGCATGCAAATTTTTTTTCTGGATCAAAAACATTCTACACACGAAGCCGTGGGCTGACATACAATTTCATATTCCTTCTTCTCCGCATCACGGTACTCTGCCTGAACGACCCTGC
>WIDE01000320.1:0-10651 GCA_015039315.1 Clavulina sp. PMI_390
AGCATCAGCAGCAGATACCTTTGCTGATGTGCAGATCATCAAAAAGGATTTGCAGCACCTTGGTAAGTTTCACCTCTGGACTACAGGGCTCAAAATGTCTAATAAGAGATAAAATGTAGTGAAAGATGATGTGTTCTCTGCCCTTCCATGTGCAGTCCAGGCAGCTATTGCACTCTATGATGGCAGTGATAGAGGATGCCTTCCTGGCACCCGCACTGCTATCTTGGATGCTCTCCAAACTTGGGCTGTTGGAGGCTCAGTCTCTGTGGTACTGAACCCACTTCCCAACTCATCTGCTCCCAGTACACTTAGTCTCTCAGACACTGGTATTCTGTGGCTTCTGGGAGTGGCTGGCTCTGGCAAATCATCTATTGCTGTCAGCCTTGCCAAATATCTTCACAGTGCTAGTATGTGCACTGCATACTATCGCTTTGAGGCAGCCAAACAACATCATATGAATCCATCCAATCTGTTCACTACCATTGCACTCCAACTTGCTGCTCAGAATCCTGTTCTGGAAGCACAGCTTCTGGAACTTGTGAGATCTGCAAAGGATCTTCAGCAAAGGAGTGAAGATCCTGCAGAGCAACTGGAGAAGTTCCTACTCCCTCTACTTAAGGGGAACTCTTCAACCCTAACTCCTATTGTGATCATTATTGATGCATTGGATGAGTCTGGTGGAGTCAGCAGACGCAAAAAACTCTTGAAGGCACTGCCCAGCCTTGCTCCCCATCTCCCATCCACTGTTCATATCCTCATCACTTCCCGGCCAGAGCTTGACATCTTGGACATGGTTGAGATCTCATCAGAGCTGCCAAATGTCTCTAGGCTATCTATGGATACTCTTCCCAATCAATCTACTCAGAATGACATCTCCCATTATATCAGCCACATGCTGGAGGGTCCCCCTCTCAATCCTACACAAAAGCAGCTAGAAAAACTGTCTAGTATGGCACAACTGTCATTTCAATGGGCCTCTACTGCCTGTCTCTATATTGTGGACCAGGAGGATGGCAATCAAGCAGTGCCTCCCTCAAAGAGGTTGTAAGAGGTCGTGTAGAAAGTCTCCTAGAGTAGAAGCGCCTCGAGCGGGGAATGTAATGTATTCAATTAGTAGATCAGCGCGCGTGGCGAAACGCGTGCTAGCCTCTTGTTGCTGCGCGAGAGGTATTGGAGATCGAATAATCAATCAAGCGAGTTTAAGAAGATACGAAGCGTACCTAAGACGACCAATGAGATCGTGCGGGGTCCCTGAGCCGTAATGACAGGTACGGCGGATTGACAAGGTGGTCAATCAAGTGGTCAATCGAGTGATTGACCGAGAGCGTGCTTCTAGCACACCGAGATAACCGATCGAGGAGGATCGGTTGGAGCGAGCGAGAAAGGAGAGACGAGATCGAGAGAACGAGCGAGCGAGAAAGGAGAAATCAGACGGAAAACAAGAAATCAGACGGGGGTTCAACTGGTAATGACTGTTCAATTGTTGTCCGTACTACTAAGTATCCTACTATATATACTGAGGGGAGGCGATGGTTAACTAGAGCCCTGGAGGCGTATGGAGCATATAGCCTAGGTGGGAAGGGCTCTGTTGGCCGCTCGGCCGAATGAGAACAACGCGCTCGTTCGAATGAATGAGAAAAGAAGAACTGTCTACTGAATAAAAGCGGGAAAAGGTCGCCTCAACGAGGGCCTTGCATAGTTCTAACTACATTCCTTACAGAGCCCCCCAACTCTGCAAGGTCTGAGTTCGAACGTCTGGGTCCCACTCGTGAACAAATGAAGAGAGTTAACAGCGCGCGGAAGAAAGGGGTCGCTGAGCGAAACGATGGAGAGGAGAAGTGAGAAGGATTTGAAAAATCAGAGCCGCGAGACCGGCGGAGTGTTAAACAAGCGACTTGAAAGATTGCAAAGGCCAGAGCCACTGAGAAGGGAAGAACGGAAAAGACGAAAAATGAAAGAAGGTTACATCATGAATTGAGTTTCCCCAACCCTCTCTTGTACTCGCGTACCCGAGAGAAAGCGTTCTTGAGGTTGTTCTCTGGTTCCCAAGTGTCGTTGCTCGGGCCGTAGCCCTTCCAACGGACTCGGTAATGGATACCCCTCTTGCCCACTTTCTTGTGTCCTACAATCTTCTCTACTTCGTATATCTCCTCTCTCGCCACTGGGCGAAGCTCAGGGAGCTCGTCGCCCCCCAGAGCAGGGTCACGCCTTCGATAGCGCTGCAAGTGCTCGATGTTGATGATCGGGTGCATGCGGTATTCTAAGGGAAGCTCCACCCTGTAAACCGCATCGTTGATCTTCTCCGAGACTCGGAAGGGGCCTATGCGGCGCTGCACAAGCTTCTTCCCGGTGCCTTGGACGTCTACCAGCTCCAACGAGTGGGGGTTGACCAGTACTTCGTCGCCCTCCTCCAGCTCTTCTAGCCTGCGGCCCTGGTTGTAGTACTTCGCCTGTTTGGACTGGGCGAGGGCGAAGGCGTCTCGAGCGCTCTGTCGAACCGCGGAGAGCTCCTTCACGAACGCATCAGCCTCGGCGTTGTGTACGAGCCGGGGAATACCTCGGGCGATGGGATCCAGCGCAGTAGCTGGGGAGCGGGGGTGATAGCCGTAGAGCAGGTAGAAAGGGGAATAACTGACGGAGGGGAGCGGCGTGCTATTGTAGGCGAATTCGAGCTCAGCTAGGTAGTCAGCCCAGGAAGCTCGATTCCGAGCCACGAAGGCGCGAAGCCCAATCTCCAGGTGCTGGTTAGCCCGTTCCGACTGGCCGTCCGTCTGAGGGTGATGGGAAGTGGAGAGCATCAGCTCGAGCCCTAACTCCTTAGCCACTGACTCAAAGAAGGACCTAGCCCATCGAGGGTCTCGATCGGAGACCATCCCCAGTGGTACCCCATGTAGTCGAGCTACGCGGTTCAGGAATAGCTCCGCAAAGCCCTTCTGGTCGAGCGTAGTAGTGGTGGGTATATACGTAGCATTCTTAGTCAATTTATCCATGACCATGAGCACTGCATCGAACCCTCGAGATTGAGGTAGGCCCGTGATTAAGTCCAGCGTCACTACGTCGTAGGGGAGCAGCGGGATGCTGAGGGGACGGAGGCGACCGACAGGAGCTCGTCGATCGGGCTTAATCTTCTGACACACATCGCAAGTTCGGCAGAAAGCTTCCACCTCCTTAAGCATACGCGGCCAATAGAATCTAGCACTCAGCCGCAGGTATAGTCGATATGGACCAGCGTGGGCCGACTCGCGCGGAGACTCGTGTGTTTCCCTCAGGAGGCCATGCACCTCAGATCGGGGCACACACAAGCGATCGACCCAGTCGGCGTCTCTAAAGAACAGGAGACCTCGCTCATCCTTGTAATAACGATGCTCGGCCAGGAGGGCAGAACCAGACGCCGGAGCGCTCTCCCAATACCTGCGTAAGTGAGGGTCCTCTGAGTACCCCGCCACATATCTCTCGACCTTGCGGGGGGACGCCACGACCACTAGCCGACCCGGTTCAGAGCCACTCGGTGGCGGGTTGAGCTTGTTCACACGTTGCCTCTTGGCAGCTTCTAGTTCTCGATCGGTGCCCGCCTCCGAGGGGCTACTCTCAGGCTGGACTCCCTTGGGAGCACTCCCCTTCAGGGTCCCCAAACTTTGCTCGAGCTGGTTTGTGGCTCTGGAGCGGGCTCGTGTTGAGACGAAAACCGCCTTGGCAGCCGGCGCCCGTTCCGTAAGCGTTTCCCAAGCATGGGGGACGTTCGTGGGGAAGGTACCTGAGAGGGGGAGAGCCTCAGGGTCCTCCGGCGAGAGATGAGGGGGACGGCGAGCGAGCCTTGATAAGGCATCGACGTTGGAGTGAGCCCGACCGGCCCGATGGACAATCTCCATGCCCGGGTATGCCGCAAAAATAGCCCCCCAGGCTGCTAGGCGTCGGTTCGCATTCTCATACGTGCGAGCCCATTGTAAAGCAGCATGGTCAGTGATCACAATAACTCGCTCGCCTTGAATAAGAGCGAGGAACTTTACTAGGGCTTCCTTCACTCCTAGAGCTTCCCTCTCCGTCGTAGAGTACCGCTGTTCAGCGGGTTTCAGCTTCCTGCTCCAATAACCGACCACTCGTTCGACATGAACGATGGTATCGTCGAGGGTCGGTCCCCAAGAGGAGCCCCGAGGTACGTCGCTATCCTTCTTGGAAATGTCAGTAGCCATCACAGGTGCAGGCTCACCTGCATCAAAGGCCCGCTGGATGATTTCGTAGGCCTTCGTGCCTTTCAGGTCTCGAACCAGGATGGGCTGGACCTGTTGTAGCGCCGATCCGATTGCTACGTCCGAAGCGTCTGAGTACAGTCGATATGGAAGGCCCGGGAGGGGGTGAGCGAGCACTGGCGCTGAGGATAGAGCCAGTTTGAGGGCTTCAAACCCCTGTTCGTGCTCGGCTAGCCACGACCAATGCTGGCCCTTCCCTACAAGCTTAAAGAGAGGCGCTGCCAGGTCAGCATAGTAAGGAATATAATGGGAGAAGTAGACCGTAAGGCCTAGGAACACCCGGAGGTCGTGAACGTTCCGGGGGCGGGCCAGTTGAACGATGGCTTCCACCTTCTCCTTGTGCGTAGATAGACCCAGCCTAGAGACCTTCTGACCTAGTAGCAGAATGGATGAGTACAAAAAATGACACTTAGGGGGCGACAGGGTGATCCCAGCCTCGATGATAGCCGCCAATACTCGATCCAGGTGGTCCAAATGCTCCTCGTACGTCTTAGAGAAGACAACTATGTCGTCGATATAGACCAGAGCGAATAGCCAGAGAAAGGGAGCCAAAATTCCCTGCATAATTTGCTGAAAGATGGAAGGCCCATTACGAAGCCCGAATGGCATCCTCTTGAACTGCCACAGCCCGTTATGAGAACGGAAAGCCGTCTTCTCTCGATCTTCTTCGGCCACGGGTATCTGAGTGAACCCGCTCAGGGCGTCGAGGGTCGAGAGGACTTGCGCGCCCGATAGAGCTTGCATAATGTCAGTTTGACGCGGGATAGGGAACTCGTCGGGTATCGTCAAAGCGTTCAGCTTGCGGTAATCGACGCAGAAGCGAGGCTTACCCCCTCGGTATACGATGATGACAGGAGCGCCCCAGGGACTAACTGACGGCTCAATCACGTCTTGCTCCTTCCATTTCTTCATCTGAGCATCGATAACTTCCTTCCTAGCCGGAGGAGCTGGGTAAATCGGTCCAGAGACGGGTAGCGCGCCCTCCTTTAATCGTATGTTGGCAATAAAAGAAGGACGACCCAGCCGGTCGTCTAGTCCAAAAGCGGCAGCACGACGCCTTATGAGTTCTATGGCTTTCTGCCGTAAGTGAGGAGGAGCGTCAGCTGCAATGTCAATTACCTCCTCCAGGCGCTCCGAAGGCCACGTCTCCAAGCTAGCGGGCTCGGCTGTCTTGGGCCCCCCAAATTCCTCCTCCTCTACGTTCGCGGTGGGTTCGTCTGGCGAACGGAGAGGTTTCTGCAACTCCTCTTGATCCGAGAGGGGACCTCGAGCCGCCTTTTGCATGGCGGCGACCAACGCACCTATCTTGTCCGCTCCGTGGGGGAGCTCATCCTGATCCAGGTATTCCCGGGGGTTTACCAGGAGGCCTAGGATTTCTCCGCGCTCGATGCGTCGAGGGGTAGCGGAAAAGTTAGCCACATGAAGGAATGGAGACTCACGATTGATGAAGGTCATAGCAGAGCCGTAAAAAGCACCATCCGATGTGCCAAGGGTAATCCGCTCGACCATCCATTCGTCGGCGCCCTGGAAGTCACCAAAAATGGGAATCCTGGCCGAATGATCTGGCGGGATGGTAGTGGCTCTGGCGGCTCGTACGTAGTTGTATTCGTTAGGGGCGGGTAGCGCTTCCACCTTGTACACGTGGAATCCTAAATCCGTGCGATTAGTATTGCTGGCCGGGATACGAAGCTCTTTGCTCTCTGAATGAACAGAGACCGAAACCTCGCCGTCCTTCCGCAGGATGGATAGGCCGTAGTTATCTTGGAAGTCCTCGCCCAGGAGAATGGGTACATTCATTCCCGGGACGATGTATACCTCCTCGACGAACTGCACGGTTCGTCCATCTACCGTGTCGACATATATGGGAACCTCCACATAGCCTAGAATACGAACTTCGTTGGTTAGAGCCCACAATCGTAGTTTCATACCTTGTTTGAGCTTGGGGCGGTCGGGGAGTGATTCGTAGAGCTCTTGCGAGGCTAGAGTGACCTCAGCGCAGGTGTCAAGACGCAGCTTAATGGGCGAAGTGGTCAGATCGCCCAGTCGTCCTGAGATGTGTAGGGCGGAGATGCCCTTACTCGACTGGCCAGGCGGCTTGGTCATTCGCTTAGCCAGTCGTATTGCCGGGGGCGACGACTGGGAGGAGCTCGTCGATGCGGAGGGAGCTGGGTCCAGTACTGAGGTCGTTGCCGACATAGCAAGATGAGACATGTCGGGCCCAACTAGAGGGGGTGGCCCATCCTCATCCCATTCGTCTGGAGGCAAATCGTCAGGGGGATCAAGGGCGTACAACTCTTCTGGCGGCAGAAGAGGACTCCTAAGAGCTTCGTTGTCAGTATATAGCCACTCCACAGGAGATGTAGAGCGACCAGCAGAATAAGCCTCCTTATGAACCGAGGCGGAATACTTAAAATAGTCTTCAGCAGCCAAGAAAAGATCGTATAGGTTAGTATCATTGTCCGATTCGACTGAATCAATAGAAAGAGTGTTAGTGTTTAGTTCCTCCTGCTCGCGGAGGATCTCGGTGAGCATAGAAAATTTCTCGATTGGGGGAGGCTGGGGTGGAATGGGCCATTCGGGGTCGGTCGCTCGAGTCTTATACGACGGACCCCTTACTGAAAACCCTGAAGCCTCTCCTCATTGGCTCGGGAGGAGATGTAGGAATCCTCCTCCGATTCGTATTCAGCCCCTACGGTGAAGATCTGTCTCGCGGTTAGTTTTCCTTCCCGTTTAAGGGACTCGTAGCCGGCTAAATGAGGGCACTCGCGTCGCCAATGGAATTCGCTGCCGCAAACGTGGCACTTTCCTTTAGGTTTCGAGATGGATTTGACGTCGTCCCGAGGGGCGAAGGCGTACTCGCGAGGTCTCTCGTCTCGTCAAAGCTGAGGGCTGCGCTGATTTCCAGGATAACGCCCAGACGCCGTAGTCGAGGGGGCGCTCACAGCCATGGCCATCACCTCAGCAGCGTCGTCGCTCAAGCCAACTTCACCCTCGGGCACTTGGTTAGCAGAATAGGCCTCTCGTCGACCGGCGGGCCGGCGGTACCAACGCCTCCGGTCTCCTTCGTCAGCCTCCTCTGTCAACGTAGCGTTCCATTGGCAAAGTTTGTCGAGCAACTCCTCCATGGAGTGATGATCGGGCCATTGTAGCGTCGTTGACCAGCCTAGAGGAACATCCCTCATGATGGATTGAATCTTGGCGCGTGAGTCCGGTTCCAAATCGCTAAGTAGCCGCGACAGGAATAACCGACGGAGAACAAATTCCAAGGGCGATTCGTTTTCATGACCCTTTTGCCGGAAGCGCATGTTATCCAGCCTAGAGAGCTGACTAGTGCGCCACTGTTGACCTAGAAATTTATTGAGTAGCCAATCAGCTAGCGTGCTCCAGTTAGTAGACACAGCAATTTGCCAACGAGGCGTCAAGGCAAGGTACTGCGAGCGTAGGGCTCCCTCGAATCGCTGGGGAGCTAAAGAACCTAACTGAACGTGAGCCACCCCACTCATTCGCGCTAGCGAGTCGACGATCATGATCCATTCGATGGCACCGTCGTGGTCGCCTGAATACGAGGGGATGGTGTCAGGCTTCAGCTTGCTTGGAAACAGCCAAGTGAGGTCGGGCGCTCGAGGTCGAGGGTCGACGACAGGAGCCGGAGGAGCACCGCCAGGCCCCCCAGGATCACCAGGACCTCCAGGTGGACCTCTGGGAGGGCCCCCCGGTCCATCAGGACCTCGATAGGGCCTCCCATTGAAGCCACGATGAGGCCCGCCTCCTCCTCCGCCACCACCCGGTCCTCCGGGGCCTCCGCCCGGTCCTCCAGGGTAACCCGGAACTCCTCGGCCTGGTCCTCCCGGACCTCCACCGCCGGGCAAACCTCCCGCGTAGTCACGCGGATATCCGCCTGGTGGTCCTCCAGGCTCGTTGGGCACGTTGCCAGGAGGAGGAGGAGGGGCACGTTCAGGGGGTCCAGGACGAACCGGACTACCTCGCAACGTCTGAAAGGGAGGGGCGGTCGACTGGGGGTTATCCGCCCAGGCTGCAATTCTGGCGGCTTCTCGAGCCAATTGCCCAGCTAGGCCCTGGAATTCGTCAACGGGCGCGCGCTGAGGAGCGGGTGTACGAGCCTGTGGAATAAAAGCGTTAGCTCTCATCAGCGGGGCCACGGACCTATCGGCGTCAGGGGTATTAGGCCCAAAGTAGTTAGCTAGGTTGATACCCAGGGCGTTACTAGGCCCGGCAGTGGGAGGCGGTTGTACTGGCGCAACGATGGTGTTGTCCTCGCCATGGTCAGTGGTGGCGAAGCTGTCGTCGCCTCGAGTGAAATCAGGCGCTGGTAGCAGGACTCCTCTACGGAAAACTGAGTACGATGAGTCAGCGACAATGGTGCTCCGTCGCGGGGCAAAAGGCGTCTCGTAGGGTAACTGAACGGGGCGAGGAGACGGGAACAGGTCGTTTGAAGCATATAGGACGGACTTCATCTTCTCGTCAGCCGCTTTGACGCGGGTGATCAGTTCCGAATCCTGATATGGGAATCGTCGAGAGAGGACGGCGGATCTATTCTTATTAGCTTTCAGTGAGATTAGGGTCTGAGCCTTCTCGTCCGATGAGGCTGGGAAGCGAGAGTAGCTCCTAATATACCGATCCTCCAGTTGAGCATCTATACGGCGCTCTGTCAGGCTGGGCGAAAGGCTGGCCAAGCTCGGAGTAGGAGGTGCCGCATCCGAACCGCTCATGCTATGAAGCTGAACGTAGGCCGACAAATGGTCGAGGCCTTTCACTAAGGATACTGGAACCGACTTATTTATCCGGATCAGAACCGGATATTCTAGTCGGATTTGAGTCGTTCTTCGAGTATCAGAATATCTGGAAATTTCCGGATAATTGGCCGTTTATCCGGGAATTCCCGGATACTTTTCCAGATATTTTATCCGGATCCAGCTAGAATATCCGGACTGGGGAGGCTGAAAATCCCAAAAATAATGTTGCAGATAAGGATTGAACCATCCACCTAGCCTCATCTCTAGAGGCATTTAAAGAGACTGACAGCACTACCACTCAGACACACGACACACAGTGGAGAACTAACCGCAGTCATGTATATACCCCTATAAAATTGATTTTTTTGTCCTTTTCCATATACATACAGCCTAATATTCTAGGAGCGAATTGAACTGTAGGAGTTGAATATACCTATTCCTTTGCTTCGGTCGACTTATCTTGAAATTTCGAAAATTCCGGATATTTTATCCGGAGCCACTGGACTTAGCGAAATCCAAGCTTGACCATCCGGATGTTTTGTCGGACCCGGATATTTTATCTGGGGCACCCGGATGAAATATCTCGATATCCGGATAAAATATCCGGATCCGGATAAATAAGGTGGGTTCAGTTCCCCTAGTGCTTTCTGCACTCGATCTCTGAGAAGTAAGTCAATTGTTCGTACCATGATGCGAGTGACTTGCTCCGTCATACGGTCTCTCAGTGCGTGGTCGCTGTCTATATGGAAAGGGGTAACGCGGGCAAAGAGAGAAGCGGACGCTTCTGCCGTTTCGATTGCAGTCTGCAGGGATTCCACCGATATCAGGAGTGAATTTAAGACGCTGGGGTTCAACCCCCACTGCTGAGCCGTTGGCTTAGACGGATCTTTAACAAAATACAAGCGAGGGTTAGTGCCGCTTTCCAAGCCATTTTCCGCGGGCGAAGCGGGGAGCCAGGCTAGCAGAAATTCCATTTTAGTGGGGCCTGGATCCGAGTGTTCAGACTCATTGATAGGCTGATGCAGGTCGTCCAGCAGGTCGCTGATGAAGCCTATCCCGCCCCGAAGTCGAGGGGGTAGATAAACCAATGAAACACCTCCTTGGGCGGTGTATTGAACCGTAACTCCGTCTTGAGTAGTCTTATATTGTGCTTTCTCAGTGTTAGCGAACGCACGAGACTTGACCACGGGCGCGGAGGAGGTAGAGGGAACTGAGTAATTAACACACCATGATAAAATTGATGTACAAAGGGTTATATTGTGAAAAATACATACTCTAATCTACATTATTATAAGACAAAAATCAGTGATTAAATTTTGAAATTCTATTCTGAATGTGTGCCAAATTTACAAGGCTTTTCCATCATAAAAGTACATCTGGAATGGGAAACCAAATGGACTAGCCTAGTACATTTGGTACTCATCCAGATTTTCTGTACATTTATTTCAATTTTCCCAGAATTCTGAGCATATCCAGAATATATGTACAAAAAATATGAATGAGTGCCAAATGTACTAGGCTAGTCCATTTGGTTTCCCATTCCAGATGTACTTTTATGATGGAAAAGCCTTGTAAATTTGGCACACATTCAGAATAGAATTTCAAAATTTAATCACTGATTTTTGTCTTATAATAATGTAGATTAGAGTA
>WIDE01000323.1:0-10305 GCA_015039315.1 Clavulina sp. PMI_390
GCACACCAATACTGAGCTTCAGTTTGGTTTCTGACCAGATGTTGTAGGTCCTTTTTGACACTCTTGATTCTGGAGTCATGTTTGAGGTGGAAAACTGTCATGGATCTGCTATGGGCAAAGCCATATTCTCCCTATTGCCTGAAAATCAGTATCTCATCCACAGAACAGTAATAGAAGAATATGACAGTAGAACAAACAAATATCAACAAATAAAGTACATAGGCTGATACAAAAAGAAAACTAGAATCGGAATGTATTTCTTCCATTCATGTAGCTTCAAAATTGGCAAAGATATAGGCAAATACTGAAGCTCTGGGGATTTACAGTGTGGCTGATGCTGAGGAGGACATCTCATGCATACAGCAGAATTTGTTAGATAGAGACAATGATTACTGAAAACTTAGCCAGTAATGTTTGTAGTGACCTAACTTGTAGCAGTGACTTGACCTTGATCTTAGCATGCTATGTATATGTCCATGCCTATCCTCCCTCATTTGTATACAGTATAGAACCATTACCTTAGGCTTTTGGGGCTTTTATTGACACAAGGTAGTCATATAAGAGCCAATGGTCCTGAACATACTCTAAAGAGACTTGCAAACATCAGTAGTAGGTCAATATCACAACTAGACAAACAGATATAAACAAATGAAATGACCACACTAATAGAGAAAAAATACCCGATTAGGAATATATTTTTTCCATTCTTGTAGCCTCAAAATTGGTGAAGATATAGGCTAAATACTGTGGCTCCGGGTAATTACACCCCCCTCCGGGTAACAATTACCCCCTCCGGGGAACAATCACCTCCTCCGGGGAAGTAAGCCAAATCTCCGGGGAACAACTATACACGCATATCAGTGCTTCATGCCTGCAGTGGATGGAGTCAATTCATAGCTAAGGTGGTTGTGAGGCGCAAAGTGTTCAGCGGATGTGGTGGCATCATTTTGAATAATCTCCACACGCGCACACTCCTGGTAAAGCCAGCGCATACTAACCGCGCATACTGGTAATGTCCTCTGTTCTGAGGGGAAAGGCAAAAAAAAAACTGCTGACTACCTTCCTTCCTTCCTTCCTTCCCTTGTTTCCCTAGATTTCAATACTTCTGCAGTTTTGCACCATGTTGTTTGAGGAGCTCGTAGATATGCTCCCGCCTGACATGAGAGTCTTGAATGGCGCGCATATATATATCATTGTCTTTGGACCACCACCTTTTTCGTCCACGGCGCTCCAGTGCACAATCAAGAGGCCCCTTCCCATCTTCATTGCACATGTTGGGGTCTACGTGAAGGTCCAGAAGGGTTTGGACACATTCTACAGACTCCCGTTCCACTGCCACATGCAAGGCAAGACCAGCATCAGAATCAAGGCCATATTGGTTTGCAAATGTGGTGACAATTGCCGCATCCAAGTTTTCTATGGCATAATGAGTGGCGAGTTCAAGCAGACCTGGCTGTGGGGATGCGCCATGCTCTATGAGCAGTCTTGCATTCCTGAATTTTTGGTCCCAGCGGCGTGAAGCATCATCCAATAATTGTTTGAGAAGCGTTTTCCCCTTGGGATCTCGGGTGGAGAGAATATCTCTTGGATTTGGGGCAATGCTTAAGAGAGTTTGTAAGGCTTCCGAAGAACCCTGAATGAATAGAAGCCACTCAATGCTGGCGGGCCAAATAACCTTCTTCAGTCTGGCACCTTGGCCGTCAGCTGACATAACCCCTCTACCATAGACCATATGACTAGCAACATCCTTAACGAATAAAAATTCAAAAATAGTCCGCTTGCTCGACTTTGGGCCAACATGCTGGACGACCCATGACTCATTGCCTTCCAGGAGGATTTTTGCCATAGCCATGTCCCCTATGACCAAGGCATAGCAGAGAGGAGTCCACTCGAGTGTATCATGGGTGTTTTGTATGGCTGTGTCTGGATCCCTGCGTTTGGTAGGATCGTCAAGGGCAATAAGGCGTCTCACATCGCGTTGCGAGCCAATGCGGACTGCCCAGTGGATTGGTTGATCTTGACCGGCTGGTCCATTGCCTTCTTTGTCAGGCGCCGATGCCTTAAACAAGATGGAGTTTCTTCGGGCTACCCAATCATTGAAGGAAGGCGAGTCCGGGGTAAGAAAGTGGCCCAGCGCAGAGGCAATTAGTGGGGACTCCGGCAACTGGCAGGCCAATCTCGCGTGTTTGAACCACTGCTCATCACTGTGCTTCCCAATCAATGGAAGATGCTCGCGATTCTTACTGTCCAGAGCACTCAACAAGATAAAGACCCAGGTTGCATTTGCTTGTTCCAGTGACGTGCCATATACCGCCAGCATATCATTTGAGATTTGGGCTGTTGGGCCTCGCAATAGGCTCTGCGGGTGTGAGAAGAGATACTCTTGAACTGTGAAGTGGATGAAACCGATTTCATCATTTGGTCCAAGCCTAAGGAAATGGGGGAGTAGCCTGAGAACGTCTAGGGTCTCCCTCTCTCCTGGTGGGGCTTCTTCTGAAGACTTTGTCGTAACACCATCGCCCAGGTAGAGGCAAGGCGATTTTTTTTCCATGGAGTCAAAATCAAAGAGAAAGATGTCCTCAATCTCTCGTGGCTTGAGGGGTAGTGGAGCAGAAATGATGCATTCAAGGATCGCGCGAACACTAGCCTGACGTCCTGGATCAATGTCTGCCAGCATACGAGCATACGTTTCCCCGAGGGTAGGAGGCAGTTGTAGCATTATCTTGCGAGCATCATTCATAGGGCACCCTACGAGCCGTCGAAGCTGGAGTTCAACCCAAATGAACCTATCAAGGCTCAGATTCAGCTTGAAGCCAAAATATTGAGCATTAGTACCAGAAAAGAACGTACATGGATCCAGACTTCGCATGCAACTCTTCTGCGACCTTTTTTTTGAAGGCTTTACTCCAGCCCAGTCGTTTGAACTTTAAGCTTTCAAGCTCAGTATCAATAAATTCTTTGAGAGTTTCGAGATGCTCTTGACGGTTCCCCAATAGGAGCCGATGAGTGACCAAAGCGACACCGCCGTCATCAGAGGCTAGGAGAGCATCCTCAATATCAGGCTCAGGACGACTAGTGACAAAAATCTGAAGGCTCCCGCTTCCTGGAGGCCGTTTCTTGGAGAGAGCTTGAAGCCATGGAAGAAGAGACAGTTCACGCTCCCTCTGCCAACACTCGTCGAGTGCGTCAATAGCAAGAATTTTCGCTTCCGGTGTGTTTAGCATAGAGTCCAGCAACGTTTCAAGATCGCCTTCCGATGCATTGAGCGAACGCTTCTCAAATGATTGAAGAAGATCCCTGCACCCAGGCGAACTCTTGCCCAAGCTGTTCACCAGGGAAGCGAGGAATTTCTGATGGTTTTGTTTTTCTGGATCCCTGTAATCGAAATAAAAGAATGCCAGAGCGGTGGATGAGGTAGACTTATTTGACTTGAGGTAGTCAACGACCCAAGAGCTTTAGAAGTAATATGAGCGAGCCCCAATTTAAGAAAACGAAACAGACGCACAATAGGACGCTTTTTCCAACGCCAGCTACGAGCCCAGGATGTCAATATTCAAGTAGGCTAGAGTTTCAAAAGTACGTACCATTTGCCGAGACCCAAAAGAAACCATTCGGAGTGTCAAGCCACTCTTTGAACTCAGGGAGATCAAGAACCCACTGGCCATGGTGGGGTACGGCGCGAGCCTGCTTTCTTCGCTCCTCTTGGTTCTTGTTCGCATCGGGTGCTGAGACCCATGCCTTCATACTGTCTTCGTCTGAAAAGTAGTTAGCGTCTTGCCATCAGTAAAATGACAGCAGAAGCATACCCTGCTTGGCCTGCATTATGGTCATCTTATTATCGCCTACGTCACACAAAGGGAGCTATTTATCTGTATCAGGTCGTGTGACTGTGAGGTCTGCTTACTCTTCATAGCATATGCCAATCCTTCCGTAGCCGTTGTTTCATGTATGCGATTTCCTATAGTTTTGAGCTTCGCAACAGCATCTTCAACTTCTTTATTCCTGGTAGCAGCCGAGATGAGGTCGCCTACACGAACCAATACATGTTAGAGTATAGCTTGGATGAGATCTCGCTCTCTCGACTCACGACTGCGAGTAAACCAAACCTTGATCCCGGATTTCCGACTAGCATCCTTGCGTACAGCATCGCTGTACTTGATATAAAATCCAAGGATAAGGAGGACTTGTGACAGTGCCTCGACGTAGAGCTTGCGAAGGGCAGGTGTGACGGCATCTGCACCGGAGAGAATCTGAAGATGGGAGAAAATATCGCCTATTTGCTTAAGCACCTCAGTGAGGTTATCATATACTTGAGAAACGCCATCGATTGCCTATGATGAAGAGCTGAGGTTAGCACCCGTGTGTCGGAGGTGATAGTCGTTACTGGCCTTGAGCAAGTTGGCAACTGCTACGAATATCGCCTTTCCTGCGGGTACGCCAACCTAGGGGAGCTTTAAAGAGAACGAATAACTTTCGAATAGTTCCAGCACTTACAAACGATACGACCTCCCCCACAGGCTCAACGATCGCATTCAACCAGTTAAGGAGGGGCTTGAATGCCTTACGGACAGACTCTCCTTTCTTGCGGAATGTTTTGAGGCTAGTGCCGTATTCAGCCAGCACAGCTTCGATCTTATCCATCGAGGCACCACTATCAAACGCATTGGCGAGTCTTTTGTCGTTTAACTTTGTCTTAGAGGATTCCTCAAAATCGGATACAGCGTCCTTCCAAATGTTTTGCAGCTCAGCATCATGACCTGGAGCAGGTGTAGCTGTTGACATGATGATGGGAGAGTCGATATTGTTTGACGCGGAAAGGGCACGACTGGATGTTGTGGGCTCGTGGGAATCACAGGCTGTCCGCCGCATGTCCAACACGCGGCTGGAGACATTAGGAACGAGGCTCATTCATCTCACAAGCTATCATTGATCCCTAATTTTACGGTATATGAAATGGAGTGGTGTAACCTTGAGCCGGGGCTATATTTGGCTTCGATAGTCACTGGAGGGCAAGCGCTGATGGGGGCGCGAGAGCAAATGGGGCGTGATGGACTTTGACGTTGAAATAAGGCAGTCGCCCGGCGAAAATAGATGCTAAACAAGTTTTGAGACCTCTTCATATCAGTTTTGACCAAGCTCCTTGGCAATTTACATGATTGATGCTCGGCCCCCGAGTCAGACACAGAGAAAACTCTGCGCACCTCCGGCCCCGGCTCTCCACGACCTATCGCCTTTACGATGAGCTATATGACCTTATATGATGATCCACATGTTATATATCAGGGGTGGCCCTACTACCAAATTGGGGCGTCGTTGTTGGGCCAGTTTGTGACAAATGATGTGGAGATGGCGGCTACCTGGTATGTACGGAATGATGCCCAGTCGTAGAAGCGCTCAAAAGGACCAGAAGGGTGAAGCTCAACGACAGAAGCAGCCAGAATGGAGCTCCACGTTCCGATCGGGCCATTTTCGTCTGGGTTATTATCACGCCGCTCCGTAGGTGAAGGATTCACCAGCTTTTTATCGAGGTGGCAATTCTGTGATTGATAGAAGAATGCTATTCGGGATCCATGTAATTTTGTTTCCAGCTGTGATATGATTGCCGACGGCCAACAGCGCTTGCCAGGTCTGGTCGTCGTGAGGCGTTAGTTATTCGTCGAGCGGTCGATGAGGTCGTGCAGGAGGTTGAACAGGACTCGTTTGAGGGCTTTTGGATGGATTCAGCAAAAGCCATAACAAAGTGGTGTCGACGAACACGGCTGTTCGAGCTCGTCTGGATTCAGTAAGCCAAGATGCGACCCAAGATTCAGAGACACCTATGTCAAGCTCTGCTATTCGCATCCCTCATATAAGCGAGGGCCATGCTAGCCGCGTCCTACATCACAGGCAGCCATGTTCTCGTTCTCTCCTTGTTGATGCCTGGCATTGGTGTCGTCTCAGCCGTGGTCAGCTCGTTGGACGCCGCGGGTAGGTAGATGCTCGCCTTACAAGTCCCCTTGGTTGCTAACATCTCATGACTCTTCGCATCGCTTCGTTGTAGGCTGGAGATCTTTCGTCAACCACATCCTGACCCTTTGGGCCTCGCTGTTGTCAAGCAGCCGTTCACCGGCGCCAGGGACATCCCCGTTCGTGTAGCTCACTCCTCCTTGGTTTCGTTACTCGCGCTCGCGAGTACGTGGATACCCAAATGCCTACCTTTCAGTCTACGTTTCTCGGACATGATCCCATCGTTCAGCCGTGCTGGGCTACACCCTACCGACGTCAACTCTGCTACTCCGGTGCATACGTTCGGGGCCTAGCCATACTAGGCTGACGACCTCCCTCCTCGCATTCCCCTACTGTGCCATATCTCTCGCTCCTAGCTCCGATGGAGAGGCTGTCCTAGAGTCCAAGACTCGAAGGTCCCGACCGCCGCCATTGCATCAAACAGCACAGAGTTTTCTTGATGCCCTAGCCTCGGAGACATCCCTTCACCGCCAGAAGGTATGCTCTCGTCGTCTTCGACGGAAACTATGTCGTCTCCCCTCGAATCTGTGAGGTAATGTTCTCCATCGGCGCACGCAATCGAGTTGACCTTTCTTTTATATAAGATTTGCTAACACTTGGCCTCCGGTATCTCTAGCACAACTCCCCGGTAAGCCATCATGCCCTCACTCAGTTGCGCCGCCTACTTCCCGCATTCACGCACTTAGCGTCTTCAATCCCTCTAGTGGAGTCTCCGACACCTCAGTAGCGGCGACTCCGTTCACGGGGCCAGGGTAAGCCGCAGTACACTAGAATGGCTCCCGATAGCTCAACTGACATATGCTTGAATTGGCGTGTGTAGCCGTGCTTCCGGCTCTGACCTTCAAGCAGCAGTTCATCAACGCCAAGATTGTTCCTGTTCGTGTGGCTCACTTTACATCACCCTTTCACCTGGGCTCACTGACGCGTTTTCGGGTACTAGTATTGTTTTGAGTTCTCTTTGTCTGTTCTTAGGACGTGATTCCCTCGTTCAGCCCCACTGGACTGCTCACCGTCAACTTCAACTCCACCACCCCGATGTATGTATGCCTAGAGCCTTTATCAGATCATTTCTGACATTTTTTTAATTACGCCGCATCCGCTCGCCTCCAGCTCTGATGGAGAGCCTGTCCCAGAGTCGGAACCCCAGAAGCTCCCCATCATCACCGTAGCTGGTATTACGAACAGTGCGTCAACTATTAGGGACCTTGCCTCATACCAATTCATTAGCCACTGGAAAGTACACCCTCATCATGATTGACGGAACTACGTCGGCTCCTCCAATCCCTCTAGCAATATTCATATGTTGGGTTATGGATAACAAAGCAACACTGCTCATGCTTGATGTTGGCTAGGTCTCAATCTCCACTACCTCCAGAACAATGTTGGTACGTTCTAATCCCTTCTTCCCGTGGTATTGTCTACTCTCAAAAGTCCTCGTACTCATCCGACTCCATATTGACTGATTCCTCTGGCGGCATCTCCAACACATCAGCTGCCACGATTCCCTTCGCGGGACCAGCATGAGTTGTAGTACCCTGGAATAGGTCGTGATCGCTCAACTGATACATGGTTCATTATTTGGGTAGTCCTGCCTCCGGCTCTGGCCCTCACCGTTACACCATCTCGCTGTTCCAGCAGCCTTCCAACTTCACTGGCCCATCCTCTCCAGCTGCTAACTCTGGTGTCCACATGGTCGAGTGAGCACTGTGCACATGTATTTTAACCTCGCTCTCATCATCATCATTAAACTTCTTTTCAGTCTTGCGACATACGTGGCTGCTGCTGGCCTCACTGGTCCCTTCGTCGGTATGTACTTTACCGTCAAGGTTAGCATTGCTACTGTCTCTGTCGAGAGCACCAGCGCCGTGAACACCGCGACTCTCTCCGTCATGACATCCTCTGGTGCCAGCTACACCGGCACTGGCTCGTCTTCTTCCTCTACCACCACACAGTCTAAGAGTGGCGTCATGAAGGTCGGCCCTGCTGCTATTGGTGGCTCGATCATGGGCCTGTTGGGAATGGCTGCTCTCCTTGCGTAAGGTGACTGCCTCTCAATAGCTTGTTCTCTCGCTCATGAAACGGGGCTACTGTTATCGTTTCTTCTGCACGGATCCCCTCAATAGAGTGTCTACTATCATGCTTGTGTTCGGACTCCCTGGTATTACTTCGGCTAATCAATTGTGATTGACTGGCGATCCGTGTGCGCTAGAATATCGAGCTTGAGTTCACACGAGGTAACTCTACTTTGAAGTTGTTTCAGTATGCTGCCTTCCATATCGACTTTGAGAAACACCCAATCTCGCAAGTTCACGTCGACAATATTCATATACAAAGCAAGTAGACGATTTCTTCTCAGTACAACGGCTACATACCCTATTAAATCGCAAGCCGCCTATAAGTTGATCAATACAACCTCGGCAGCTATACATTTGGTGTTTGACCCCATCATCAGCTCAAATTCTACTGCAGGGGCTGCAAACCAACTCGTGAGCCACCCCAAATTTCAGAATAATTCTTCCGTGTTTACATGGATTGCCAGATATATCAGTGAACCTAACAATACTACAAAGGCTTTGCACCAAACATGCTTGATTCATGAAGGCATAGAGCAAGAAATATGCCAATTCGTTACTCGTACTGTAACCTGGATTCCGATGTCGGCTTGGAAGCGACCAAAACATGCTGGAGTTCTGCACCATATTGTTTAAGGAGCTCGTAAATACGCCGCTGCTTGCCGGTAGGCTGGTGATTTCGAGCGGCATGTTCCTGACCCTCTACCTCGAAGAAACACCATGGTCCATTGTATTCCAGTGCATGATCAAGAGGCCTCTTCCCACCTTTGTCGCGTATGTTGGGGTCTACATGAAGATCCAGAAGGGCTTGTACACATTCTATGGCCTCGGCTTTCACTGCCACATGCAAAGCTATTCCAGTACCCATGTTGATGCCATACTGATTTGCAAATGTGGTGATGATTGTTGCATCCGAGTTCATTGCGGCATAACAAGTTATAAATTCAGGAACGCCTGGTTCGGATTTTGCGCCATGCTGTATGAGCAATTTTGCTGTATCCCATTTTTCGTTTCCGGCGAATTTATACAACATTAGATAGTGTAATGGTGTTTTTCCATCGAGGTCAGGAGCGGAGACAAGGTCTCTTGGATTTGGAGCTACGCTCAAAAGGGCTTGCACAGCCTCACTAAGGCCTTCACCTATAAACCACTGCCGACCGGCAGGCCAGTGTGTGCTAGACGGGACGCGTCTCGTCCACCAGAGGGCAGACTGTGCAAAAGGGCCCACCAAAAGATGGAGTATGTTGGATTTAGCATCCTTTGGACGAACACACCGGAGTATCCAGGTTTCGTTGCCTCTGATAAGGATATCTCGCATGGCTGTGTCCCTTATGCATAGGGCCCAATAGAGGGGTGTCCACCCAATTGTGTCAGGGATATTTTGTATACCAGTGCCTTCATCCATGCTTTTGGTAAGATTATCAAGGTCAATGAGACGTTTCACATCGCGTTGTGAGCCAATGCGGACTGCCCAGTGAATTGGCCGATCCCGGCCGACCTTTTCATAATGGTTCCCAGAGCCAAAGAGGGCAGAGTCTCGTCTGGCCACCCAGTTATTGAAGGACGACGAATCCGGCTGGAGAAAGTACGCGAGCGCAGAAGCAGTCAGGGGGGACTCTGGCAGCTTGCAGGTTGATCTTGCGTGGATGAACCACTGCTCATCACTGTAGTTTCCAATTGTTGGAAGTTTCTCTCTGTTTTTGTTGTCCAGAGCGCTCAAAAGGATGAGCAAACCCGTAGCATATGCCCGTTCCCGTGACGTGCCGTAGACCGCAAGCATCTCGTTCGAGATTTGGGCTGCTGGTCCTTGCAATTGGTTGTGCGGCTGCGAGAGTAAATACTCTTCAACAGTGAAGTGGATGAAGCTGACTTCATCATTTGGTCCAAGCCTGAGGAAGTGGGGGAGTAGCTTGAAGATATTCACGGGATCCTTCTCCTCTAGCAGAGCTTCTTCCGGACTTTCTGAAAGAACGTCATCACCAAGGGAGAGACATGCCGGCCCATTACTGATTAAGTCCAGATCAAAGAGAAAAAGTTCCTCGAGCTCTCGTGGTTTGAGGGGCCGTGGAGCAGAAATGATGCATTCAAGCACCGCACGCACAGTAGTCTGTATAGAAGAGAAAAGAAACAGGTACATTAATTCCCTAATTTTTCGATTTTCAACATTTGTTCCTTTATGTAATAAGTCGTGACAAATCCAGAATTATCGCGCACCCTCAAGAATTTT
>WIDE01000324.1:0-10296 GCA_015039315.1 Clavulina sp. PMI_390
TGGACGATTTTCCATGACGTGTTTACTCGTGTTGTCCTCGACGCAATCATCTACTCACCCAAGTCCACGCGAAATTCTGAGGCTTCCACACGCCAGAAAATGAAAAGGAAAAAGGATTTAAAATGCCAGGCAAAAGAACCGACGACTGTAGGATTCGAACCTACGCCCTCGAAGAGGAATTGATCATCAAATTAAATTCTAATCAATCGCAGTAACCACTTTGCTAAGCCGTCTGATATGGGAAGAGTGTTGACTTTATATTATTATTTTTGAGGGTTTGTGAGGAAGTAGGCCGTTGAAAACAGCTCATCCTCATTTCTTATATGGCCCCAAACGGACTATCAAGCAACTCTCATATCATGATCTTTGACATGGATCTGGCGTGGTTTCTCGAAGACAATTTGGAGCTGGCGATTTTTTGAGGTATTGTATACTACATTCTTCAAACTGTACGACTAGAGCAGATGTGGAGGGGAGACAAGCACTAAGCAACCACGGGATATGCGTACAAATCGCATGGTCAAGAGCGAATTAGGGCAGCTCGAGTGGTTCGCATCGATTCCGCAATATTGAGGAATGTTTCCGCAAGCTGAATCTGAACGCCCTTGTTTAAGTATGATTCAAATAAAAGAACTGCCTATGCTCACCGTATCAATTGCACCTGTAAACTCTGCAGGAGGGGCGCTCGGAAAAGCTCCGGATTGGACTTGGCGCGCCGAAAAGGCTGCGACGGTCTGCGCCATATGCTGTAGCACCTCGCTGTGGCTACCGAAGGCCACCGAGTAGAACGAAAGAAGTTGGCTATGATTATCCACTATCAGACTACAGCCCATTCAATGGCAGGATAAACCCTTACCCCCTATCTGCCGAATCTTCACATAAGGCCTGCATCTCATCTTGTGGCAATGGAGCCTCGCCATCGGAGAGGAAAATGATTACAGGTTGGCTGATTGAAGGGCGTGAGAACGTGTGATTATATATATCTGCTTGTAAATTGTCTTACTGATCATCTGACCACGAGTTGTTCATGACGCGTCGAGTAGTGAATATCGCTTGAGTGAAGTCTGTGCCTCCTCCACCAGGACGGCCTGCGTGCAGCAAGGTTTCGAGGATTTCATTTGGATCCATATTGTCGTCCTGTTGTAGCACCACCTGTCTCTACCAGATCAGTGAACGCACTTACGACATCACACCAACTCCAGTTTGGAGCATTGATCACCTTGGACACGTTATCAAACAAGATTACTGAATACCAATCTCGACGAGATCCTCCTGCGCTGCTTAGGCTTGCGTTACGAGCCATTAAGAAGCTATATAGTGCGGATAGAACGGCGCCAAATCTATTGGGGAAAACTTGGGCTATGTTGTAAGTTGCAGGAGTGTTTTGGAGCGGCTGCCGATCCCGGCGGTTCATTGAACCTGAGTAGTCGAGAGCAAAGATTCTGGACGTTGTGGAGGAAAAAATAGTGAGGTGATGTGCTGTCATAGTGTGATAGTCTTACATGTGGTATGCGCCGTGTCCAGTGGAAGGGTCTTTACAGTGATACCGATGGCCATCCGCGCTGATATAACCATCGGCTGGTGATGGCTCTTGCCCTTCCAAGGACGGCCTTGGGGCCAATACAACGGCATTCAATGTGCGCCGTTCGTGAAACAATGGAAGGACACAATATGATGGCCCGTTCGGTGCTCCTACTCGATCACTGTGCTCCTCATCTAGATCATCGTGAGCTGGAGGATAGGAGTTATGAGTCCATCCTCACATACCAGGACAGCACGCGTCACTAGTAGCCTTCAGTCAGCATATGGAGGCAACATCAAAGTGGCTGGCTGATCAACGTACCACTTGCTGAACTCATCTTGTTCCTCTCTAGAATAAGGATCTAGTTGATGAAAGCAATTAGGCAGAGAGAATGAAACCAAGCAGATTGAGTACCTTTGAAACCTATCAGGGTATGGTATAGTCAAAACTGCATTGTTCACGTCGGAAATCGAGGCGGAGAAAATTACGAACCAGAGCGAGCCCAGAACAATCGATGGCTTATCCAGTCCTTTTCACGTTCAGGATGAGGATGCATAGCTTGATCGATGTGCTCGACCTCAACGTCATTGCATGCCCCACCAATGGCTCTGCAATAATCGATATGGATATGGCGAGGTCTAGATGAGCAGACCACCGAGCATAGCATCGGCGCGCCAGAGTCACCACTGCTGAAATGATGCCCTTGAATCTCGATTCCACCTTGATCGGAGCCTTTCTGATCGACCGCCCACATTGAGCGCTCCATTGACCCGTGGGATGTCTCGTGAAGATCTTGAGGATGCCCTGGATAGATAATTGTGGGTTCCTGAATCAATTAGCGCATTACCATGTAGTCAGATTGCTGATGACTGACCGAGCGGAAGGGTGCAAAAGTATTGACATGAAGGGCATCGAACTTCGCAGAAGTGAAATACTGGGGCTTTGAGGGAGTGCGTGTGTTCGCCAGAATGGTACAGGTCGTTGGGCGGGATTGGAACAACACAGCGGAGGCGTTTAGACTCTTGAGTATACTGCGAAATATGAATGAATGAATAGAGATGGCGTCAAGCTGGGTTATGCGATCAGAACACACTTTAGTAAAGCGAAATGTTTCATTCCGTCCGATGAATGTTGATTCCACAGACAATGGTACGCTGGAGATGTCACAGATCCCGGGAGATGAACAATTCTCAGTGCACAAATGCTCTTGCCTATAGCAGGTGAGTGTTATGGAGTGAGACAACATTTGTAGCGACGATGACTTGCCCACACAGATGAACCGCATCGTTGGACAATGCGTGGAAATGATCACCGACCGTGCACAGGCGTGCACAAAGCTGGCAGGTGACCGGGCAGGTGAGCCGACTCTGTTACGTATAGAGAAAGTCTGAGCCATTAGTATTTAAAGGGGAGATAGGGAACAACGCACTGCGCAAACGTGGCGCTCGTGTCCTCGGCGGCTGTATCAAAGTGTTAGTATGTTGTTCACATACATCAAAATCATCAGTCATACCAGTCATTGACGCACGGCTGATCGCAGAGAGGTACGGGGGACGTGTGAGCCAAGTCGCAAGGCAAGCCACACTCGTGGACCTGGGCAGAGCATACATGCTCATCACCAGCATGCCCACGAGGCTATAATCCTGTTCAGCGCTTTACAGTGCACCAATTAAATATATTACCAACCTCAACACAAGCTGTCTGGCAACCGCGCCTCCCATTGAATTTGCAAGGTTCCCCGCACAAATGAATCGCGACGCTACACCTAATTACGAGGTAGATTGACGTTACTGCGCACACAGAGGCCGAATTGTCGAGGTTCTCACAAATGTTCCCCATCATGGCCAGCTCTATTTGGGCAGATGCGTTAGCATTCGCTTCTCTAGAGCTAGCTTGGAACTCACGAGAAGCCGCAATTAGAGCTGTCCATAGTGCATTTTTCGGGGCAGGTATGGTCTGTAAAGCAATCATGAGGGCCGTCGTGCCGTCGGCCGCGGATGCAACCCAGCCGACACTGTGTACACGGCATGGTACAGATTTCCATGGCAGATTGGAGTTGTCGAGCCATGTTCCCAAATTGACGACGCAGGATCTGAATGTCGGCATGATCGACAGCGAATCTTTTGACATTGGAATCAACCCAGTCATTGACATGTCTGACCCTTAGCTCCACGAGGTTGTTAATATACTCCCCAAGAGCCATGATCCATTGCGGATTTTGTCGGTTGACATTGCATTGTAACACCGTAGCAAGAGTCCTGAGCGTCTCGTCCCTCAATGATCCATCGGATACACCGCCAATAAGGAAGGGAAATTGAGTCGCCGTATCTGAATGTTCGATGATGGAGAAATCGTCCAGGTTCTAGGAGCATCGCAATCCAGTCTCAGAGATGGTGACATGCGAAGGGTAAATCACTAACACTCAGCTCGGACAACTCGTCGTTTGTCAACAGCTTTCCAAATTGCAGCGCTTCCTCTAAGCGACCAGTTAGGACACGGGCTCGGTGTGTAGCCAGATTATCTGTTGGAATAAGGTCGGATAATATCTGCGTATAGATTAATACTACTCACGGTCAATAGCGCCCCAATCGCTCGCCTACACAATCGTTAGTCACCATCGGGAATGGAGGGAGCTGAAAATGGCACTACTAACCCTTAGCTTTGCCATGAGGATTTTCATATTATGAACAAACATGGAAACGCTGCCGTGAGTGGAGTTTTGTTCTTCCAAGCGAGCTTTCAAGGTGTTCATCAGCGTGTAGAATTGAGGCGATTCGATTACTGGCCAAGGCATGATATCCAGTTTTCCTCGATGGAGCTTCGAGATAAAATTGCCTTCTCGCTCACGCTGAACGATGGCCCGAAACTTGGAAGAGAACCTATCGGTGAAAGTTGTTAAACGAATAAGGGAAGAAAATCAGATGCTGGTGTAGACTTGCTCCTGGACAATGTCAGCAGCATCATTATCCACGACGTCCTGGCATAGCACCATGTGAGCAAATACATGCATGCGATATCTTCCATGCATACCTTGATGATGATGCAGAGAATGGAACCGAAGAGCTGGGGATTTGAAGCGGGGTCGAGCAATGCTGCGCAGGATTGGAAGCTCTGCAAGGCACTCAGGGAATTTCACAAATAGACCCCCATCGCGCATACGGGAAACGTACCGTGAACAATCCTGAGAGAAGGGTCAGAACCATGCAAAGCAAGGATTGTTTGGAAAACTTACCAGCGATGTCACGCGATAATGCAAAATTATTGCGGAACAGGACCTTAACTAGTTGTTAATCTCGTGTACTGCTAGGATTGAATTCCTAGAATGACACACCATGTTGGACATGGCGGAGTTGAAGAGGACAAGCAACATATCTTCCTGAACGTTGCGCTCAATGGAATGAATCCCTAAAATGGTACTTTGAATATGCTCCTGACGGACTTGGTAAAGATTGTACCTTCAAAATCTAGTGCAACAATTACGCAGTCATCGGCTTCAGTGAGACTCATCCAAGCCCCTTCTGTGCACCTCATTGCCGAACCCGCAAACGAGGTATCTAGGAAGTGGTTCAATGCATAGCTCTTGCCTACCGATTGTTCTCCTGTTGGCCAGAATGTCAGTTCTTAGTCAAGGGAATCAAAAATCGGCATACCCAGGGAAGAAACGACTTTGACCGGCTATGGCTCTTTTTGGTGAAAGGGGCCACCAGGTGCGGGGCTGAGGCACTCACTTTATTTGCAAGGTACGTTGAGAGGATGCTCTCATACCACCCGAGTGTGATGCTATGGAGGACTAGATAAGCACATGAGAAGCTGGGAGGAAGAACGAGGTTGGCGAACCTCTCTGCGATCTGTAACACGTCCGATCCCAAAAGAGACTGTTCAAATTCTGCGGAGCGAACACCATCTTTCAGTGGTACAAATTGATTTCCACTTGCAATTGCCAAGTGAAGAGGAATGAGACATATGAATTCAACAAGCCAGCGCCCAAAGGGGTAGATGGTGCCGTCAAGGAAGCCGAATTTATTGAATGCTTCGTGAGCCATGGCTTTCACTCGCAGTTCATCCAATGTTCCTCCCGTGGGTTTGTGGGTGCTGCGCTCAAAATGTTGGGCAAAAGCACGAAACTGAGGTTCGTACGCCTCAAGATGGCCATGAGCGACAAAAAGCAGTAAGCGAGGGTGAGAACTCAATGCAGGGGTTCTACGTGCAATAGTGGGCTGGACAGGGAACTTGTTCCACACATCAGAGAAGCATTTGACCAGCACCACATGGCCCTTGATGTGCTCCCCATCTCGCCTACCTGGAGAAGCGTTTGAACTGAATGTGTACTCGCTAGCCTTTGTGATAATCTCGAGACGGGAGGAGCTGATACGGCCAGTTTCGCAGTCCAGTCCCATCCAGTGGGCAATTCCACGCCGTTCGAACGAAGAGAGAATACAATCACCCCCACACTGAGGAGGGAGTGGGAGCTGTATGGGATTATTTACTCCAAATGAAGCTGTGTGGAAGCAGTGAAGTGTAGAGTCGACAGCGAGAGCAACTATACAGGACCCATCGGGGCTGCTTGCTAGCGTGGAGACAGCAGAGCTAATATGTGCGGTCGATGGTCTAAATGAAGCGTGAGACAGTAGATAGGGTGAATAGGGGCTGCTACTAGTAGACTCACTTGCATTGTTCGGTGATCAATGAGAATATGCGAAGGACACCGGTATGGGTCAGAAGCACGATCTCTTCGCTCCCGCTAATGAAGGCAACATGAGTTACCACTGAGCTAGGAGGTAGCCATTGGCGTAGATCCATAGGATGTCCACGAGCTTGAATGATTGAGAATTGCTCGTCGATCACAAGTATTGTCAATTGGAGCTGGGACCCGATGGTTTAGCATTAATCAGTTGTTGCGACCCAAATATCCTCGGATAGGTGAAAGGACTCACGTTGTGAGGGGACAATACTGCCACCAATCGCCGAGACTCATTTACGGTTACCAGATATTTGATTTCGAATTTCTCAAGACTGAGCCGAAAAAGAGTCTTATGAGACATTATAGCGTGGTCCAAGTTTTGCAGCTCAGTGCAAAAGAAGTGGGTTTTGTCTTCATGGGGGTCGTCAATCAAGGCAAGGCATCGTTTATGCGGAAGCAACTGGATGAAGCTTCATGTAGCAGTGAGGACATCAACATGGTATTATCAATGTATGACAAGACATACCGTAATTTGGAGGGCTGATAGACTTGAAAAGTAAATTTGGCTCCTTGAGGAAACTGGGGGTCAAATGCATGGTTCGGGTTCATAGAGAGTGCCCGAGAATCATCAGCCTTGAGTTGGAGCATCTCCAGAGTGTACTTTATGTGCGCGGGGTGGGTGCTTGTAGTCTGTAATTCTACTTCATATCCTGGATAAATCCCCCAATATATAAGTGGCGGCTAATGCACGTTAAATAGCAAACGATTCACGTGGAGTTTCTCGCGAAGTTGATATCTCCGTAACCATTTGAACTTCCACGGTTGCACTAAAGCCGCGCGATAGAGTTCCTGATTGTCAGCAAAGGGGAGGATCATTCGTTGTGGAAGCGTACCTGAAATCCTGGCGTGAGGAATTGATTTTGTTCGTTGCTAGTTCTCCTGCAGCCTTGTAGCCTTGGCTGCGACGTTGCTTAAGGTGTTGCTCAAGGATAGAAGTGCGCTCTTCATTTTGTCGCCGCTCATATGCACCAAGGGCTGTCTTTGTTGTCTTTTTAATGGCCCGCACAACACCTTCGGCAAGGACACGCCGGAGAGTAACGCAGGTTTCAGGAAGTGGATTATATGCTGGGGTATTTGCAATCATGGAGATGAGGTCTGCATTGGGCAAGTCTCCCGCTTTCAGATATTCATCATACAACTCTGTGCGTGTGCGCCTCTTCCCGCCGAAAGTAAAGAATCGGGATAAAAAGGAGGTATGCTTGCTTGGTTGTGCTGAAGCTAGGGCGGTTTGGAGCATATCGCTCCCTCCCTGGCCTGACGCAATGCTACTATCGAGGTCACCGAGATTGACTGAACCTATGACCTCTGGATTCTCCTGAATGAAACGACGCGCAGTGATATAGGATCTCTTAGCTGTCATAAAGGCATCGTGAACCAGATGAAGCATATCAAATGTCTGGAGGCAGTCAAGTGGAATTTCCACATCTAACACGATGCATGCCAAGACATCAGAGTTACTGATAAGCAAGGGCATAAAAAGTAAGGAGCCTACCCGCCACTGAAACATGTGCCATTGCCAAAACAAGTGGATGAAGCTCATCTCCAAGAGCTCTGTATGACAAGTAAACATGTGAGCCGTATAACCCATTCTTAAGAGTAGGTACGCACGGGTACTTCTGGAAGGCTTCCGTGATATAGCGGGAGTACATCGCTTTCTTCAATGAAGCCACTTCAGCTCGCACTTGCACTTGCATCTCCTCCAATCCGTGTTTGAGGTCTCTCTCATACTCGGCATCAACTGTCCCGATTGTTGACTTCCACTCGTTAACAATTGTTGGGAAGCGAGACGAGAGTCCATTATTGGCGAGGACGTTGAGGCCATGATGACTGAGATTGGCACCAAGAATAATCGCCCTTGAAGTGTCCCTGTTACAGTCTAAGTTAGTAGGTAGGAGTCGGAGATAAGGTTTCTCTGACCTGAATCGATCTCGAATGGCGAGAGTAGTCAGCTGAAGCCTCTCTGGTCGGGGCTGAACAACCTCGGGACACCATTCGCCTCTCAAAATGCCCTGACAGGTCTCGCCTGGCACCAGCCGTGGTCGAAGATCACCTTCCAGTTCAATTGGACCGTTGGAACTGCTTTTCTGTATTCGTTGAGGAAGGCGCAGCTGCAGAGTAGAATTATTGTGTAAATATTGAGGTTTATCTAATAATTTAACCCATACCTCAAAACCTGGATGGAGGGAGACAGATTCCTCCTGTTCCACGGTTTGAAGAACCTCAAATGTATACAGTCGAGCATCTCGAATGGGGTTGTGGACAAGGGAATGACCACCAGCAGTAGTTGCATCAGTCCACGTCATCGTGTCAGAATGGTCTTTGGAGATAAGTGCGACGATTTGGTCTGTGAGCTTCATGAGATAGCTGGAAGCATTGCGTTTCAGCATGGGGACTGCTAGATTTTCTACTGTAAGCTACTTACCGCATGAAGGTCACTCGATTGCGCTCAACAGATGGTGCACAGTCATCGTCCCAAGTGGATGGCTCCGGCCAAAAAAGTACCAATGATTCAATGGCATTTGGTGCCGAGGTGAGCAATGTTGGGATGATATAGATCCCGGACTTGAGACACGTCTCATTTGTTCGAAGGATAAGTTCCCTGTCAAGATGGTCAGCAGAGCTCAAGAGATGTTTCACGATTGAATGCGCACGTGGATTCGTCAACAGCTCCCAACTTCACTAGGTGATCAATGAGCGCGGTCTTACTCCCATACATGCCCAAGGGTTTCAGTAGTAAGGTGTCTAAAAGGTTAAAGTTGATCTAGAGGGCGTGGATGTATGTCAGCAGTTGTTGGCATAAGCTAACAAGATATCAGACAAAGATTGCTTACACTCGTGATGCCAGCAGATGCACCAGGGCAGAGTGTCTCGATCAGGTCACAAACAGATTCCTGGGAGATTAGGACTTTCTCCACCAGTCCAGATGAGCCTTGCTCGCTATAGAGCTCAAGAAGACGGAACATATTTCTGATTCGAGGGAGTACATCGTCTTCGTCAGTCGGTTCATCAATGTCCATGGCCGTAGGATCATCCAGAGGCAACGGCAGAGTTTCAGTGGAGTCAGAAGCGCTACTGATGCTGGCTTCTCGGGAAACGGGATTCTGGAACTCTGTGGATTCGGAATCGGCGCCGAATTGAAGCTCCACGAATGGCGCTGCCTTTGGGGTGTCAGGCGAAGCGGTGGACTCGGGAAGTTGGCTTGTATCTTCCCCTGGAGGTGAAGAAGGAGGAGATATGTATGGTTCTGTGCCGTCGAAGCGGTTTAGTCAACACTGAGACTGAGATGATCGAATAAATGGATACCTTCGTCTTCCAGTTCAGGTGCATAGGACCCATGAGAGGGGCTGATGTCGTTTTGAGGTATATCTGAGGGCGACGGAACTGCGGGACATTCAGAATGTAGTTGAGCCAAGGCCGGAAATGGGAACGTACCTCGATCCCCTTCCTCAGCGTGGTTCGCGAGCGTTGTGTGAATGAATTCGGGCGACTTGCCAGATGATTTACTGTCAACATAGTGCTCTTCAGAGCCGGGCCACATGCCAGGGATAGCCATGGTGGGACGGAGAGAGACCATAGCCTCAAGGCTCTAGATAAATAATCTAGACAGCCGCGCGCTCTATTGTATCAGACTCATCACCAAGAAGCAGCGACATACTTCCATTGCAGGAGCAGGTACTTAGTACACTTAAATGGGGCGATTCCTTTAGAATGGAGTGCTTCCGGGTGGGTGCCCATGCTGGAATCCAGATGAGAGGCTTCTTGCTGTGGTCGCCAACATCGCGCTTTTCAAAGATTCTCTTATAAGCAAAGAGAGAATTAGTAGCTAGATTCCTTTACACATTGCTGCCAGTGCTCCAGTGTTTAGCGCCTTCATACATATGGCGGCTAGGAGAGTGTACGCATGAATGAAATGAACACCTCCTGTTGCTGTTGGTGGCTGTTTGTAAGCCGTTACCATTCGCGTCCATCAGAACTGCTCTCGGGCCCTTTTTCACGCTGGCGTCGATCGTTGAGTCAACTTCACCCATCACAG
>WIDE01000325.1:0-10274 GCA_015039315.1 Clavulina sp. PMI_390
ACTATAAGCGACAAAGGCATCTTGGTTTCTTACGTCTCGGCTGGCGAGGATAGAGCGGCAATCTGTAAGATCTGCGTCGGTGATGATCAAGACGGTTCCCATGTCGATCTTCAGAGCCATAGAACGGCTCAAATCTTCATTGAGGGATCCAAGCTCACATATATGAAGCAGACCCCGGGCAGCTGTACTCCCCTTCACTATCAATCATCGTCACGAGCAAGGAGCACAACTACTGCTAATGGACCCCATTGTTGGAGACCAGCGACCTCAAGGTCTCGCTTTTCACGAGCTTTGGGAAGAAGCGATTGAAACATATCAATCAATCACAAATCAACCTCTCCTCACTTCAAGAGATGACCGAGAACTCCTCAAGTGCTCATCAATTGACGACCTTGAGAGCGTCCTCAGATCTCGTGGCGCCGCTCTCAAAACGTTTAGAAAGCATGGAGAGAGAATCAGGAGCGCATTTAAGCCTCTCGCGCGAGTGCTGCAAGTCGTTATAGACACCGCATCTGAAGTTGCTTCTGCCGTGAGTGGAGCTTCCTTCGTAATTTGTGCCTCCCCAACTCATGTCAGCGCACAGACTGGAGTTCCTGGAGGACGTGGGATATTTGTAGCAGTGGCACGTCTCTTGCAGGTATGTTAACCTTGGTTCGTTTCTTCTGGCCGTCAAAGCAATTCTTTAGGTATCTAAATATTCCTTCATGTCATAATAGGCAGCTGATGGACTGTCGAAATCTTACGATGACCTTAGTCTGCTGTTGAGGAAGCTTGAAGGGTTTCTAACCCGTCTTGAGGGCCATCTCAACGCCCAAGCACTCAACCAGCCGCTTCGTGATATCTCTGTACGGGCTCTATTGCAGCTGATGAAGATCATTGCCCTCTTCGTGAAATACTTTGACATTGAGAGAAATAGATGGTGGATACTCAAAGCAATCATGCGGAGACTCAGTACGTGGCTGTTCGCACATGTCCTTCAATGACAGTAACCAAACTTCATTCTATCAGAGGATTATAGAACCATCGTCTTTGGTAACTCGGAGGTTCGAGATGCGCTCAAAGAGCTGGATGAGCTGCTAAACGAAGAGAGCCTCACCGTGATTGGCCGTATATTAGATGTGGCAACAATCGGTGAGTTGTATGATACAATAAGCTGAAATAGTCTTAAACCAACGTTCAAATCCACTAGTCGATGCCAGAACAGATCTCATCGTGGACAAACAGCGTGAGTTTTTGCTCATATTCCACATAAAGCGTGACTATTAACGAGAGCATCTAGGAAACGATGAGATTCGTAGTTGGCTTGATGCCCCAGATCCCTCCACAAATCAAGAGGAGAGAGCCGCTATTGGATCAAGGGTACCGAGACACTCGGATTGGTTCCTCAATGGAAAAAAATTTCAGGAGTGGCTAAAACAAGAGCGTGGCTTCTTTTGGGTTTGGGCTCAACGTGAGTCAAGTGGAACATATCATACTCTTCCAAGACAAACTCAAAAATCATTCAGCTGGTGTCGGAAAAAGTGTTTTATGGTAAATGTCACCTCCACCAAACGTGTATTTGCATCGCCGCTGAGGATTTTCCGTACCCGTTTCTAGCTCTGCTGTGATTGATTATCTGGAAAATCACGTCAAAACCCAATGTGACACCGAGCTCGCGTATTTCTACTTCAACTTCAATAACTCTAAGAAGAATTCGTATCTTGGGATGCTTTCATGTCTCGTCAACACACTTGCTGCGCAAGGTGAGGCATCTGCCCCTACAGCTTACGAAATCGTATCAGAGGAATTCCATCCTGGCGCATCACGAGTCAAGGTAAACGATCTTAAGGCCATTTTCTTTCGTATCCTCGCCACAAGGGGGACCAGATATCTGGTTATTGATGCGCTTGACGAGTGTGTTGACGATCGCGAAGACACACTACTCCCTTTCCTCAAGGATATTGTGCGCTCGGGCGAGCTCAAAGATGTTCATATTTTTGTCACAAGTCGCCCACAACCGGACATCACGTCCTTCTTTGAGGCACACGAGATGTGTTCCCACAGCGAGTCTCTTCACACTGAGAAACATCGTGATACACTTCAGAGATTCATCTCTCTGGAACTCAATAAACCAAAATATGGTCCAGGACGTCTTGGGTGGAGCAGCGAACTGAGGGACACCGTTGCACAAACCTTGCTGGAAGAATCAGATAACATGTGAGTTTATCTCTCCAACCGTTTTATATGCTGCCTCAAACAAAAATCACCCTCAGGTTCCTCTGGGTCGATTTACAACTGCAAAATTTACAATTTTGTCCCCCTGCACAAGCGCAGCAGATGCTGGCACGGCTCCCATCAACCCTTTCTTCGACTTATGATGAGATCCTCTCTCGCTACCCTACCGATCTTGCGCCAGTAATTCGTCATGTCTTTGAGTGTATGGTAGCCTCAACTGATCCATTACCTTGGGAGGCGGTGGTGGAGATGTTCTCCCTCAACTTGCGAGATCTCGACTCATCTTCTGGCTTGGTGTCTTTGCTTGACCATTCCCACTCTCGTGACGACATGGGACCTGGTATCCTTGATCACCTTCCCCTCGTGAAGCGGGTCTCTCAATCCTCCCACGGAAGATCAGAAGATGTGATAGTTTTCATTCACTTCACTGTCCAGGAGTATCTGCTGCCACGAATAACTCGTTTATCCACACCGCTCCCCATACCACTAGCCCCCCACTCTCAGAATATTCGCTCACTATATCGCACTAATCGCCTCAGTGCGTTATCTACTCTAATTCTTGTGCTCATTAGCGCAATCGAACCCACCAATGCTTCAAGCCTCCCTCATCTCGGCGAATATGCCGATGCTTCTTGGTATCAGGTCGCTGCTGACTTGACGTTCCATTCCCGGAAGACTCCGCCTGCGCTCCTTGAATTCCTTTCTTTTGAGTCCAAGTCATTCATGGCATGGGCGAGGCGCTTCTGGAATGATAAACATGCTGTTGATTCTCCTCTACATTGGGCTGCCCGAATCGGGTTGTCTGACCTGGTGGAAAATCTCATACAGCATCACCCAGAGTCGCAAAATAATTGTGATCATGCTGGGCTCCCTCCAATATTCTACGCTGTGTTACGTGGAAACACCACGAGTTATAAGATTCTGCTGAGTTGTCGCTATGATTGGAATCGCTCTTACCCCATTCAGACTGGTTTGATGGGCCTCACTGCAGCTACTATCCTCCGCCTCGTAGCGGATAAAGGAAGTTCGAGTTTGGCCGATAAATGGAACAGTGTTGCCACTGACGCGCATCGCGACGTCATGTGGCCTGATCTTGAAACGCCTGCCTATGCCTCAAATTATCAGAGCATGTGGAAGCTGTTAATTCAGAGGGTAGCTACAGCCGATACTCCCAAGATTCAGCCTCAGACCAGGGAAACCAAGTCTCAGATCAGAGCACAAGCAGGAATGAGGTGTCAACCCGGGCCCGTTCCGGCCCTCAACATATTAGTCTCCGTTTGGTCTTTACTAATCATGGAACCTTGGGACCAGCTTGGAAGCGAGAGCGCACTGCACAATCAATATTCTGCCAAAAAGGAACAAGTGTAACAGGGTATTTGAAAAAACATGTTATGGAGGTATGCTTGAAGTAGATAGCAAACAGCCAACGACTCCCTTTTGCGGTAGATGGGGACACGGACTAACGGACATTTTTTGAACACCTTTACACCATTATATTTGATACTTGTGGCTGTACCAAGACATCTCAAACGCTCTCATCCCTTTAGGGGTTCAGAGAAACGTTAATTTTACAAATCTCACTGATAGTCTAGTTTATACTTTCGGACAGCGAGCTTTTTTTTATTGTCAAAACGAAATTATAGAAGCGGGGAAATGGTAGGAAAGTATGTGGATCGCCATGCAGCAGAACATTGATATATCATATCTGTGTACGTGTATGTTGGGGAGTGGGGGTAGTAAGCGGTGTAGATACAAGCAAAGGCAGGCGATAAGACCCCCTTCTGAGTGCACAACTTCAGTCCCGGGCCAGTCGCAACTGGGTTAATTGCTGCATTTTATGCCTTCCTGTACCTTCTGACAGGCCTTCTATACTCTCAAAGGGTCACCCCGATTGTGGTGCGCTTGGAATTCGCCCTCCGATCTATATGGGGGTAAGATGACTCATCTTACCCCCATATAGATACACATAGCGATGACACCCACCCTTCCCACTCTTTACAAGTTCACAGAGCTCCATCTTTCCCTTTCTCAGCACTCACAGTCTTGTTGCAATTCCCGCCGCCCCATAGCATACGATTTGATGATATCGAATGCCTTGGGCGCCACAGAATGCTTTTCACCAAGGGTGAGCCCGAAGCGTAAGGATAGGATCATTAAAACGGCGTTTGAGCGATAAGAAAGACAGGGGTATGACGAACAATGGAAGCCGAAAAGGAACAATCAGTTACAATTCTTTTAGTGTGGACGGCTATGAGGGTTTTTTGCCAGCCCTAGCAATCCGAAAACAGTGAGCACCCATTGGAACTCCCCTCAAATATATCGTTTCCTTTCCATTTCACTTGGATGTCTCTATCTTTTTAATCGTTATTGGGAACAATGTCATCAACAAAAGTTCCACAATGTATACCAACAGCCTTGTATTCTGCTTTCTGGCTTTCTATAGGCATTCCCTATGAGCTCGGTCACGAAAAGAACCGCCGAAGAGAACAAAACATGGTGGCAGCCCGAGGGGAATGGTCGGTTAAATTCAGTATTGCCTCAACTTGTACAGTCTTCTCCGACAAGCCGGTTAAGGGTATTTGACTGGTGGGGAGTAATCTGATCCAGAAATTATGGTAAGCCTTTATATATACATCCTCCTTGATCATTGAGGCGGACGTGCTGGGCTACCTTCGCATCAAAGTACATTTACCAGCTTGAGGGCCACTGAGAGTGTTTAGATCCACAATGATGAGCACATTAACGATCAGTACAGATACATTTCGATATTCTTCATTTCGGCTAGCAGAGATAATGCGGCAGCATGGAAATCTCCGATGGTGAATATCAATGATTTCCATGACCGCCTTCAGAGCCATAATATGGCTTGAATCTTCATTCACGTTCTGAGCCCGCACATATAGTACAGTGCGGTTGCAGCTGCGTGCTATCTCTCCATCGGGCATTGCAAGCTGGCGCAGCTAGCACAAATGGAGCCCTCCTCTGGAGAACGACAATCACGACCCATCGCTTTTGTTGAGCTCTGGGAGGAAGCTCTCACAACGTATCAATCGATCACGAGCCAGCCTCTGCTCGGCTCAGCTCATGACCAGGACATTCTCAGGTGTTCATCAATTGAGGATGTTGAGAGTGTCCTCAAATCTCGAGGAGTCGCCCTCAGGGTCTTCAGGAAGCATGGGGAGAGAATACGGAGTGCGTTCAAACCCGTTACGCGTGTGCTTCAGGTTGTGATAGACAGTGCATCTGAAGTCGCTGCTGCTGTAAGTATATCTCGTCCGATGTCGTCCTATGCGCTCACTCACATTGTGGTCCAGACTGGGGTCCCTGGGGGCCGCGGAATATTCGTCGCAGTGGCGCGTTTGCTGCAGGTTAGTTACCAAACGGAAATATTAGATTTCTAGCTCGCAGAGTGATAAATCCCCTGGCTGAAAACCCTGAACACAACTATAGGCGGTGGATGGACTATCTAAATCCTACGATGACCTCAATCTTGTTTTACCAAAGCTGGAAGGTTTTCTTTCTCGGCTGGAGGGTCACCTCACTGTTCAGGCCATTAACCAGCCGCTTCGGGATCTTTCAGTACGCACACTAGTGCAGCTGATGAAGATAATCGCGCTCTTTGTCAAATTCCTTGATGAAGAGAAAGCCAAATCGTGGTTTTACAGAGTAATTATCCGAAGGTTCAGTATGTAACTTTTCGCGTCCTTTAACATCGTCAAATGGCACTCATTATAGTTTAAATTTAGAGGATTATAGAAATATCGTCTTTGGTACCTCCGGAGTTCAGGATGCCCTCAAAGAGCTTGATAACCTATTGAACGAGGAGACGCTGACCACAGTCGCTCGTACGCTGGACGTCGTAACAACTGGTGAGCGCAATATTGTGATCAATGTACACCAGTCCTGAGGCCTGTTCCATGTCAACTAGTCGACGTTAGAACAGATCTTCTTGTTGACCAGCAGCGTGAGCCATCAATAATGTCCCAGTGTGGTACCGAGACACTAACTAAAACGATCAGGGACGACCGAGCTTCGCCGTTGGCTCAAAGCGCCCGACGCTTGCACAAATCATGAAGACCGTAGCGGCACTGGATCAAAGATTCCGGGACACGCTGATTGGTTTCTTAATGGTGACAAGTTTCAGCAGTGGCTAAGTCAAGAGCGGGGCTTCTATTGGGTGTGGGCTAGGCGTACGTCAAAGGTTCATTTACGCATTGCTCGATCGTCTATCTAACGAAGCGTCTAGCGGGTGTAGGGAAAAGCGTGTTATGGCAAGCTACCACTCTATCGGGAACGTTTACTTTATCGCTGACGGCTCTGCGCAATCGATTTTTAGCTCCGCCGTGATTGACTACCTAGCGAACCACATCAGCGACCGAAATGCTGCACTCGCATACTTCTACTTTGATTATTCAGACGCTGATAAGCGTACATTTCTTGGCCTGCTCGCATCCCTCGTGGATGCATTGGGCTTGCAACAGGAGAGAGCCATGGCCGGGGCACGTGATATCGTATCACAAGCCCAAAAACCTGGCTCCTCAAGAGCGAAGATCAGCGAGCTCAAGGCTATCCTCCTCCGCATTCTCGCCACAAAGGGCACTAGATATATTGTCATCGACGCTCTCGATGAATGTATCGATAGTCCCGAATATGTTTTGCTCCCATTCCTCCAGGAAATGGTCAATTCAGGCGGGCTGGGCGATGTTCGCATCTTTGTTACGAGTCGCCGCGAGCCAGGCATTAAAGGATTCTTTGCGACGCACAATTTGTGCACTCATAGACAATCTCTCCACACAGAGGAGCATCGAGAGACTCTCCGTAGGTTCATCCTTCTTGAGCTCGATAAACCGATATACGGTCCCAGTCGTCTCTGTTGGAGCGATGAATTAAGAGCTGAAGTAGCACAAACCCTCCTCAAAAAATCGGATGATATGTGAGATTGATCGCTGATTGGGTCGAGAATCTACTGACAAAAATTCACCTCTAGGTTTCTCTGGGTCTATCTGCAACTTCAAGTGCTACAATGGTCTACACCCTCGCAAGTGCCGCAGGTACTTGCGGATCTTCCCTCAGATCTTTCTTCAACGTACGAAAGGATTCTTTCACGGTATCCTCTAAATCTTTCAACGGCATTGCGCCGTGTATTTGAGTGCATGCTGGTGTCCACCGAACCACTACCTTGGAAAGCGGTAGCCGAAATGTTCTTGCTCAACCTGCGCATGGTTGAACCTTCTGGTGGCTTAATTCCTTTGATCAGCTATTCTCACTCTCCAAACGAGATGGATCCTGCTATTCTCGATCACCTTCCTCTCGTCAAACGAGTACCTCGATACTTTCATGGGAAGCGCAAAGATGTGATAGTTTTCATCCACTTCACTGTTCAAGAGTACCTGTTATCACCAACGGATCTTGTCCCCATGCCGACTCCTGCCCTAGCTGGCCAGTCATCGAAGAAGCCCGGTCCGTTTTATCATACAGATCGCTTGGAGGCGCTGTCAACGATGATTATCGTGCTTCTGAGCTCTATTGAACCCAGTAATGCCCCTAGTCTTCGTCATCTCTCTCGGTACGCAGATAAGATTTGGTATCAGGTTGCCGCCGACTTGGCGGCCTATTCAAACACTACCATACCCGCTCTCTCCACGTTTCTTTCCTTTGATTCGGCGTCATTCAATGCATGGGCTCAACGTTTTTGGGGGGACAAAAACGCCATTGACTCACCCCTCCATTGGGCGGCCAGAATCGGGCTATCCCAAGTTGTGGAGGTGATTACCCGGTCTCACCCAGACTCGCACAAAGACCTCGATCCTATAGGGCTCCCTCCCATATTCTACGCTATTTTGCGAGGGAGCATTGCAAGCTATACGATTCTGTTAAATTGTGGCTACGACTGGGAACATCTTTACCATTCCGAAAGAGGTCCAAATGGCCCTTCGGCCACTACCATCCTCCATCTCATGGCGGATCCAAACAGCCCAAGGTTGGCCGCAGTATCGAAGAGTTACGCCCCAAATGCACATTATGATGCCATGTGGCCAGATATCCAATCTCCTGCGTATTCCTCAAAGTATCACAGCATGTGGGAGCTCGTCCTTCAACGATTAAGCGTGGCCAGCGACCTGCTAGCCATGCGTGACGGCTCTGGGAATACACCACTTTTACGTCTCGCCAGTAATGAGAAGTGCTTTCCACAGACTATGCGCTTGCTATTGGATGCTGGTGCCGACGCAGATGTCTCCAACGATCTGCAGATGACAGCACTCCATCTAGTGATGAGTCGCTCAAGCCCGCCGGACGACTTTATTCGACATCTTCTTCACTCTCAGACCCAAATTAACGCTAGTGATAGCAAGGGCGATACACCGCTTTTTTACTTGGTCAGATCCCTGACAGCGACCCTTGGCACAATGCGCCTATTGCTCGATGCTGGAGCTGATCCCACCATTTCTAATCACCTTAGGGAAACAATTCTTCATGTGATCCCAGAGCAACAGGAAGCTCTTATATCATCTGTGGAGCTTCTCCTTTCCCGTGGGGCTCTCCTTAATAATGTCAATTTGCTAGGAAGGACCCCTCTGCACATCATGTGCTCAAGTTTCATGCGTGCGTATGAGCCTCCTACATTCAGGCGCACTTGCGAACGTTTAGCTTGGGCGGTGAAACTTTTGATTGAAGCCGGGGCTGACCCTGAGATCCGCGATAATGCGGGAAAGACTCCTGACGTCCAAGGACCACTGCTATTTTACATACGTTACACCCCCCCACGAGAGATTGTGCCGCCCGCTGCGAGGGTAGTGACGTCGCACTGTGATGAGGGTAGCTGTCTGTAAGGATACGAATAGTTGCTTTCCTGCCACGCCGACCTCCCTTGTTGGCTCAGCCTCCTTGATATTGCAAAGAGCTTCTAATCGTTTCTAGCATGGCCTCCATTTTATGGTTCAGTTCCACGCTTCTACTCTCTTAGTATCAGCTCTCACGATATTTCTTTACTCCCCTTCGTATGGCAGCCATATCTCTCGTGAGGTAGCTTAAAACTACTTGAAATATGGTGCGCTTTCTATAATGTATATGGCGCATTTCGCTTTGTATATATATCCCAAGATGCCGGTCTTGTCCATGTGTACTGATCTTCTAGCAGAACACAATTGCAAGCTCATCCTAGGAATCATACCCGAGCTCTCGATAGAAACAAAAGTGACTAAATTGAATGCTCAGGAAGAGAAATTTTGACTAGATTTCATGTGGATCCACTATCATCTTCCTCATGAAGCGCGCAAGACAAGTTGGTGCGCCAGTGTATCGACTATTCCACGAAACTACCTCGAGCTCGGCTGCCATAATATTGTAGGTATTAATCAGGAACGGCGCAATTCTTCGTTTATGATCTCGGTGATGAAAAGAAGTTAGAGCCTTAGAGGGAGGCGAGTTTTTACGATGCGACATCGTATTATTAGCAGGCCTTGGATGCTCGTTTGTGTTTGCGTGCGTCAGCCTAGTGAGGTGAAGGTTAGGTAGTTGAGCAAGGAAAGTAAAAAAAATACTCGATGCAACACACTGATGAACATACATTTATAATATGGTAGGGATGCTATGTTCTTAACAGGGTAAGCCTGAAGCGAGGTGAATAAGACGAGAACACACAATGTGACAGTAATAGTCTCCACAGCCATGAGGCCATGTAAAGCAAAGCAAGGGGCGGCAATGCTGATCTTTGGGAACGCTCACAGCTTCAAACCCGCCCCAGTCACTCCATTGGGCACCTTCTCCTCGCCTCTTCTGGCAGCCTGACCCTGCTTGGCACCCTTTCCGTTGGTTACCCCCGTTGCGGCCCGCTTAGCATACGCGCTCTCTTTGCCCACAACAGTAACCCCCTTCCCGCTCTTTACTAGAGTCCGAAGAGCCTCATCCTTCTCTTTCTTCTCACTCACAGTCTTGTTACGTTTCCCGCCACCCCCTGGGCGTGAGGCAACATACGATTTGATGGCATCGGATGCCTTCTTCCGCTTTTTCCGCTCTTTGGAGCGCGCAGAACGCTTTTCACCAGGGGTGAGCTCGGAGCG
>WIDE01000326.1:0-10225 GCA_015039315.1 Clavulina sp. PMI_390
GTCTCAGATTTCACCATAGTGCCTCCCATGTGCTCAACCTGGAATGAGACTCAGAATTTTCCAGTCATATGACTACACAAATTGCTGATTTTTACGCTTCATATGACTTGTAATATTAGGTGCCTGTATACGACAAAGGCGTCCCATCGCACGAGGTACTCGGGTGCGTTGACGGCGTCAGCAAGGTAGAACCAGTACTTGCGGCCGAATATGGATTGACCGTGTGTGTCGACGGGAGGTTGGAGTGACTCGAATCGAATGGTGTAGACGGCATTACCGAAGGAGAGCTCGTCGCCTTCGGGGATCTTTTTCAGTTTTCGTCTGCAAGGCGATGAAGAGAGATGAAGGAAGAGTAGCGATTGGAGAGCGAGAACGGTTTGTACGTGACGAGCGAATAGAGACGCGTTGAAACAGCCAGAGACAAACAGAGTAGAGCTGACTTACAACAAAGGTTTCGCGTTTGGAGTCGTGCCGATGAAAACCCCACCAGGTCAGAGGAACATGGTGGTATTCCGTAACATCATCCGAGCCTTCTCCTCACTTTCGAATGCATAGTGCATGCAGAACTGTTGCGAGACCACATCGAAAGGAGGCCTCAGTGCGCCTGGTGGTAGTCGGTCCTCGAGCGGCCGCTAAATATTGAGGATGAATCCACATGTCAGTAAAGTCGCCGGCGGCACCAAAAGCAACACAATAAAATGAAATGAAGACGTAAAAAACCATCTAATAATAGAGAGAGAAATAACGCACGGAATAACAATCCATCGCGAAAAATTCGGCATTGAACGCGTTCCTTCGCCGTCCTGCCCACCGCTCCCTCGCTTGGTCCAACGACACATCCGCAATATCCACACCGATATACCCTGCAATATCACTCTTTGCCCACTTGCCCCCACTTGCCCAAGTCGCCTCCCTTTCCACAACCCAGACCCAAAACTCGCGCAATGAATCGAGGCCGTTTTTTCGAGCCGACGAATTCAACCTCCTCTGGCCGCGTATTCGTCTCGCGGATCGTGGGACGGGCAAATTTCGCCATGAGGACGGCTTTTATCAAGTTGTTGAATGATTTGAGGCCGATGATAGGCGAGTGCTCGCGCGCTGCTTTGCCGACCTCGGGGCGAGCGTTATAGTGCTGCGCGACGACCACTTCATTTCTCGGACCATTGTGATTGTGGTTCCGAGGTGGAGGAGGATTATTGCTCATATGGGGTCGTTGAGATGGATGTGCGAGATGTTCATAGTCTGGTGCATCGTCGTCGGCTGCGGGACGTTTTGTGCCTCGAAGCCGCGACGGGATGAGATGCGCCAGGGGCTGTTGAACAGAGGGTGCGTCGTCCGCTCCTTCCATCATTCGCGAGGGGCTCCAACCACCATCCGACTGCTGTTCGATAGTATAAGCTGCACTATTGCTAACACGCGGCTGGCCATCGAGTTGGGCAGACACGGCTGGGATGGATTTTCGCAGTGGGTTCCGGTGTGACTTGGCAAGGCGGCGAAGTTCTTCAGCCGTTATAGGGATTAGCACAGAATTTGGTGGAGTGATACGATTACACGGTGCGTATGGTAAGCTGGGTTTTTGAGGGGGAGGTGGTGGAGGTGGTTGGTCTTGTGAAGAGTGTGGGTGCAGTGAATGTGGTGAATGTGCATGGTGGGAAGTGATATGCGTAGAATCGAGACAAGGAAGCTGTGGTAAGGCTGAGAGAGGCAGAGGGGGAGGAGGCATGGAGCGAGATGAGGAAGGACGATAATGTGGTATGAAAGAAGATAAGTGCGGTGAGCGCGAGGCCGAGGATGAAAGGTGGCCTATTGACATTGTCGGCGAGCTTGTTGTTGCGCGGGGAGCAGCGGGACCAGGCAGTCGTAGATTGAGAGCCAGTCCAGCCGACGACGACGCTGACGACGAAGACGGTGGCAGATGTGGTAGACGGGAAGCGGACGAGGAGGAGGAGGGCGAATCACCGTCAAGATGATGCGGGTGTGGCCGCAGCACGGGTGATGCGAGGGCCCGCGGAAAGTACGACGAACTGCTGGCCATCATCTCGACTGGTGAGGGCATGTCCGGATTATGCACGGGGTCGTATCTGCGCCGAGACGGACTCGACGGAATTTGGATGGGACCTCTGATGACCCATCGGGATGGCGGGGTAGGGTCAGCGTTTAAGAGCATGCGAATCGAACACGTTGGAGTGGTGGGAGATGGCCTAGGGTCATTTGGAGGACCGGGATCTCGGATAGGGTCATAACCCACAGCTTTCAGAAGAGGCTTCTTGGGCTCGTCGCTTGGCGTCGCGTGCGGGGCGATCCTTCGTCAGCTGCGGGACGTTTGGCGCCTTGGAGAGGCAATGACATGAGATATGGGCTCAGGCAAGGAGCTGTTAGATCAGAAGAAGCGTCGCGATGACTCACATCGCGCGCGAGGGACTACGCCCACCGTCTCACAAATGCCCGGTAGAGCAAGTCGGTGAAGCAGCTGCTGCTCCTAGCTGGGCTGCTTGTCGAGTTAAGTACTGCCGCTAGCGTAGCTTTCTGAGTGGTTCTATTACGCATCGACACCAAGGACGGAGCGCTTCAACTGTGATTGAGGTCGGGACAGAGTTGAGAGAGGGTAACATCCTGGTGTGAGGCATGCGTCAAAATGAGTCTTGAGAGGTGGCTTGTCGTCCAAGGATGACACGACGTCGAGTATGCCTTCAGGAAAGTGTTAGTACTGCGAGTGGAGGTGTGTGGAAGGACGCGGTCATGCACGAGACTTGGGCTGAGACGAGTATGACGATTGGGAGTGCAGCTATGGTGGGAAGGCAGGATGTGCGACGCAGGGAATGGTTGAGACTGGGAGTTGCGCAAAGCGTTGTTGGGCCCAGCAGTGGAGGTCCTGAATTAAGGGCAAAGCTAACTGATGCCAGTGACAAAGAGGAAGGAAGAGGTGCAAGCCAAGGAGCATCAGACGACGAGGATGGGGCAGAGGGCGAATCGCTGTTGAGGTGAGGTGGTGAGCGCTCTGGGCGGCCACAACGAGTGATGTGAGTGCTTGCAGAAAAGGCACGGCGGGGTGCTTAGTGGAGATCATCTCTCAATGGGCGATAGAACTGGCATGTCATGCATCGTCTGATAGAGCCGTCAGAAAGAAAAAGATGCGCCAGAATCCTGAGCAAGAGTAGGTCCACGACTATTCAGGCAAGGGGACACCAGTGACTGGCTTTCTTCTCCCCACTATTACTTCCAACGCAATAGATATGCAATGATATACATGTGGTGAGAGCGTGCCATCCGTTGTCTGCACTCGACACGCAAGGGTCAAAAGTTCAAGGTAAGAAGATTGCCACTTTCGGATGAGCGGGGCCGACAATTGAGTTCTTGTTTTCCTTCTTGTTCGCCACATTCGTCTGGCTTGCGAATTCCACACACAACCTCGTGGTTCACCTCACTCCTGCATATGGAGAAGCTAACCCTCTATGTATTATAGTGACTTTTCTAACTGTGGTGTCGCACCTGTTGATTGGCGTGAGCTTGGATAACTAAGGCCCTCGCTAGCACCACGAACCTCCCACTCTGCTCGAGTATCGCAGACATTCTCGACCGTCATGGCGCTCTCTTTGTCACAGTCTCCCCATCTCCTCGCATGCGTCCGCCCCGTTACCAATAAACACCCTTCCATTAGCCAACTTGGTTTCGTCATCGACTTCCTCAGATCTGCCATCTCTACCGCGTACACACCACAGTAAGAGCCTGGGCGTAGAATGTCAGGTTTCATTGACTCACCTCTCGCTGTAGGCCAGACTCTTCTACTCTCAGCTCTTATCGTCTCTTTTGGCACTAAGACGCGCATCGCTCCCCACTATCCACTAGCCCCCGAGTCATTCTGACTGACGACCGACAACAGTGCACTCACCACCAGCATGCTTCGTGTCGCGATTCTACTCCTCCTGCTCCTCATCATTGGACGGTCTACAAGTCCGTCCACATGCGGAGTCTTACCCCCGCACGATCGCTGGTCAGCTCACCCCACTCGCTATATCTCGCTCACACCCCTCGCCGATTATCGATGGTCTGCTGTGGCCAATCGACGTGCAGTAAATGTGCCATCACTCTCCTCGTACGTCAAGTGCATGTGGAAATCGCCTCGCGCATGCTCCTTGCCATCTAAACCTCTTCCCTTGCTCTCCCACTCTCGTCTCCCGTCTGTATCGCCATCTGCTCAGGTTCAACAGTCGTCTTGCCTACATACACCTGCAACAGTCACTCCACTCCCGCACTTGATCGGCTCAACACTCTCCCTATTGGTGTAGCTGGCACCCACGTCTACATCGCACCTCTCAGCCCTCGCATTCCAGCTCTCTCGCATCGACTGGGTCTACGCCGTCGTCTTCACGCCAACAGCGGTCGCACTTTCCTCATCGGCCCCGTCGTGGGGGTTGGTCTACCAAAGCATGGGACGAAGCGAAAGGCATCGCGTGGCTCGAGTTTGGCGGCGCACTCGCCATTGCGCGCGTCATATAGGAGTTCTATCAACGTCAGAGCGACGCGCGGTTCGGGTTGGACGGCATGACACTCTTCTCGAGGACGTGCGCGAACGAAACGACAGAGGAGCTGATAGTCCTGCCAGCGCGTGGTTACGCATACGATACGGCTGTGGATCTTCAAGCACTATCAGATCTACGTCGTATTTTTTCGGCGGGTTCACCAATGGGATCGTCTTGTTTAGTGGTGTCTGCTTCTTTGCCATGGCTTGGAGCGTTGCCGCTAGATTCCAGAGCACCAAAGCAGGTGAGCGAGCGCTAGATCTCATGTTGTACCGGTACAATCGCTCACAATGGATGGTCCTTTTAGTCACTCAGCTTATCGTCCTCACTCCTGGTATCGATGGGTGGTGTCTATACAGCTGCTGCAACTGTCGACAGGTGGTGGTGACAAGTCCGTTTGACGAGCCCCATGCTATTCATTATCCTGTCCAGAATACCGACTCTCTTATCGTCACTAGTCCCATCCTTCGTCTTACGCTCTCGATAGCCTTGCTCCTCGGTCATCCTGGTCCAGGTTTCGCAAGCCATCAGCATCGGTTTCCTCGTCAAAGCCATGACCTAGAGACAACTGCAGCTAAATCACCAGGCCACTCTCCATGTGCGGCGCGAGGAACAGTTTCTCTACGGTCACCCCGGAGATGCAGGCTAATTTCCTATTGCCTCATGATCAAACCTCGCTGTAGACCACAACGCATCGCTTCGTGAGTCTCCCCAGCTACCATAGTCGCGACTCGAGGAATCATATAACTAATCGCTATTTGACCTCTTTGCACTCCCATCTCATCCTTCCCCCTTTCTCGCCACTCTCATAGTTCGGAATGCGGGTGGGCCGATCGGACCCGCAAAGCTCTCCACGGCGCTCCAGCCCAACTACACTCCTCTATCATCGACCCGTACCAAGCACCTCACCCTCTGCACAAAACGCGCCCACTATCGCGGAGAGCCTCGCTTAAGAGGGCAACAAGCAGTCATCGGGCCCTGGCACAGCCCGATTTTTCAAGCACCTCCGGCTAATCGTGCGTGGCGCAGGTGCTGTGGCGCCAAGTCGTCGTTTATTCAGCTTGTTCCTCCCGCGATTGCACTCCTGATACGCTCGTGGTTTTTAGTGGGGCCAGGCTGTGGATACAGATCGACCAGAGAGGGAGAGACGGAAGGGGAAGGAAAAAGAGGAACAACTTCCACCACCGACTAAAGCGGAGGAGGTAAGGGGAGAAGAAGACGCATCAGGCCAATGTTGGGTGTGCGAGGGGTCCCATTGTGGACTTGATGCCCCGCCAGCAGCAACAACAATCAAGAACAAGAACAAGCCGGTTGTATATGGACCTTGCTATTGTGGCCCATTCATGGATCTCGTATATAGGTTGTCCCCAAAAGGCCACTCGCTTTGCCCAATGGATAGCGTAATCCTTTAAGTAGCATGCTGGCTCCTTTTTTCTTTCGCTTGTCTTCTCTTTTGTCCATGGTCCATTTTACACAAGAAGAGCCTCTTGAGCGCCTACTTAGTTACCAGAGGCCTAATCTTGGGTACATTGAGATAATGTGGACAGCCTGTGGGGGGATAAGCTGCTTATCAACTCCACATCGCACCCCTTCCCAACATTGATGCTCGAAGTATCACATTGCTGGCATAACGGTAAAAGTAACCATCTACGTTATTCTCTAAGCGCTATCCAGTTGCCCATTTTTATCCGTTTCCTCCACAAGCAATTGCTCTTCCTTCAAAGGAGCACAAGACTCTCTTCATCTGCGATTTGGTTTACCATTACTATCTTCGAGCGCTGTTCAAGGTCACCAATACTTCTTTATTGATGATGGCCCATGGATATATCAGCCATCAGCTAATCAAGACGCTCAGCCCGCCCGCTGACTGCCAAACGCGGGCCACAGGTACCGAGACGTTGCTGTTTGCGATTGTGTTTGTTCACACGCACACACAGCATTGCGCTCTCGCAAGAAAACTCCACAATGCCTTTTTTTAAGGTTGAAGGTGCGTGAACTCACTGATCTGCGTTTACCAGTTGTATCTTGTTCACCATGCTAACCACAACATAATGTTAGATGTTGTGTATACCAGTCCTCAGATCAAGAAATCACGCTTCTATCGCGCGCATCTCAAATGGGATGACCCCAATACTCACACGCTATCAGTGGTCACTACGCACAAGGCCAAGGCTATTGAGAATGAAGAGGTGAAATGGGCATTTAACAATTTGGAAAGGTTAGTTTGTTGGCAACCCAGTCTCCTCTTGCTTGACAGCTGCTGACAGCATCTGTGGTCCATCAGATTCTTCTCATCACTTCCACTATCCCTTGTGGTTACTGTCCAACAGCGCAAGTGGCATTTCTGGAACACAATTTCTTCCCATCAAGTTCATTGCTCTATTGGTCAACACATTGAAGGTCTGTCTGGCATCAGTAAGAGGAAAAAGGCTTGATGGTTGAATCAATCCTATGATTATCTGTTGTAGAAAATATTGATGGGGTGCTAGGACTCAATATCTCAATTCACCAAAGTGGGGCTAGTACTGGACAAGTGCCTGATCCCCATGTGGGGGCCACCCAAGTTGCTTCCAGGAATCCTGATACTGCTCACAATATATCACATGGCAGTGCTCAGGATGATCCAAAACTGGTCATATCTCCTCCAAGTGTTCATTCTGAGGTTTTACCTCATGGTGCTTCAGCTGCTTTTGCAGGCTCTGGCACTGATGTGCTAGCTGGCTCTGACCCTACCCCATTCAGTGCTGCTATTGCTGTGGAGGTTGCTGCACCTCTTGGCACTGAGCCCAAGGGTTCTTTATCAGCCCCTACTATACAGTCTCCTGCTTCTCCAAAGCACAGTCTTGATCTGATCCTTGAAGAAGCTAGGACTGACACAGCCAAGGCCAAGATCTCCTTTGGAGGACTACCATTAAATACAAGCCTAGTACACAATGTCATCAATGGTGCAAGCAACATTAATGACCAAGCCACTGCCTTAGCACCCTCTGCTATGGATGTCTGTGATGCATTACCTGATGTCATCAAGACTGTTCAAGCCTTTTTGAAGCTTGGCAGTCTTCTTGCAGAGGTAACTCTTTGTGTTTTATGCTAGGCCTTTGTTGTAGAGCTGACTGTCCAGCTTCCAGGTTCACCCCATTGCAAAAGTGATTGTGGATGTGCTTAAGGGTGTCCATACCATTTTACAAGCTGATGACACTGTCAGTGCAAAAATGAGAACCCTACTTGACTCAATGGACAAACTGTGTGCTCTCACTGCCAAGTATGCTGAACCTCAGGAGCAGGATCCCCTAGTTTGTGGGAAAGTCAAGGCTATCCTGATTGGGGTGAAGCAAGCAGCTCTCCTAATGAGCAGATATGTGAAGCATAAGAAGTGTGAGCTCTCTTACCTTCTACATGACTTGAATGTCGTAGATATGCTTGCACCCTAATGATCCTCTCACCTTAGCTACATTCAAACTCCCCACATACTTCACATCATTTGATGAGCTTGCTGATGCTCTTATTGAGAGCTTTAATTCTCTTGGCTCTGACTTATCAAATGCCACAGTGGCATCTATCTGGGTTGATCTTCAATCCACCAAAATTGGGGTAGAGCACATCAAGATTGGTGTAAATTACCTTGGTGGGTTTAAGTTCAATAGATAGAACCAAACTAGCTCCTGACATATAGACTCCAGTCAAAGAGAACCAGCTTCATGTTCTCCCTTATGCATCCAATGCAGATGGTGCACTCCATGATGGCAATAAGAGTGGATGCTTTCCTGGCACTCGCATTGCCATCTTGGAGGCCCTTCAAACTTGGGCAATGGGAGATAAAGTATTGGTGACTCTCAATCCTCTTCCCCACCCCCTGACTCCCAATGTGCTTGACCTCTCTCAAGCCAATGTGTTGTGGCTGCAGGGAATGGCTGGCTCTGGCAAGTCATCCATAGCTATTAGTCTTGCCAAGTACTTGAGAAGTGCTAGTGTGTGCACAGCATTCTACCGCTTTGAAACAGCCAAGAAAGAGAGCCTCAATCCATCTAACCTCATCACCACTATTACACTTCAGCTTGCCAAGCAAAACCATGCACTTGAAGACTATCTTGTGGAGCTGGTGACATCCTCTGCTACTGAGTGTGGGAGTCAGGATCCTGAAGACCAACTGAAGTGGTTCCTTCTCCCACTCCTGAGAAAGAATTCAGAATCTCTGAATCAAGTTGTGATCATCATTGATGCACTTGATGAATCAGGGGTAGTCAGTGTGCGTAAAAAGCTCAGGATCCCACTGGCACAGCTTGCCAAAGAGCTCCCACCTGCAGCTCATATTCTGATCACTACACGGCCAGAATCAGATATTCAGAAGATGGTGGATGCATCCCAGTCAGCAAGACTGTCTGAGCTCTTTATGGACAATCTCCCCAATCAATCTACCAGAGATGACATTCATCAATACACCAGCCAAATGCTTAAGGAACTTACTCCCAAGCCCACAGCAGAGCAGCTTAAGCAGCTCTCTGGGAAAGCTGAACTCTCATTCCAGTGGGCTTCAACTGCTTGCCGGTACATTATGGATGAGGATGATAAGAACAAAGGAGTGGGCCCCACTACAAGATTGAGGAGAACCCTTGAGAGTTCTGGTAGCACCCTTGACAGCTTGTACACCATGGTGTTGAATGCACAGTTTAGTGATTCTGAATCTCCTGACTTGAGGCTTCTCAGGTTGTTACTTGGTATTCTTGTTGTAGCCAAGGAGCCTCTTTCACTACATGCTATATCTCAGCTTGTGAATGTGCACCACTCAGATTTCAATGAGATTGAAGACATCAAGCAAGAGGCTGAGCGGCTTCTTGGGAAGCTATCATCACTCATTGCTGGAGCTAAGAGTAGTGCTCCTAATGGTCCACCACTTCTTCCCCTTCATGCATCATTCTATGATTTCCTTCAAAATGCTGATAGCAATCATAAATACTGTGTGGATGCCGCACAGACCCACAAGTCTCTGACAGAAAGCTGCTTTGCTGTGATGGAGTCTGGAGAGAAAAGGCTGATGTTCAATATCTGCCAGCTGCCTACTTCATTCATACCGAACTACTCCATTCCAGACCTGGGTGCTCTGATTCAAGACAAGATTGGGGAAACATTGTCATATGCATGCCACTTCTGGGGTTCCCATCTTGCACTAGCTACAGATCTTTCTCCAAGCACTGTTGGCTCAATCACAGCTCTCCTATCCACAGTGCAGCTTCTTTACTGGATTGAGGTCATGAGCCTCACAGGTGCCTCCCCATCAGCTGTGCTCTCACTGGTTGTAGCTCAGGTATGATTATACTGTTTCAGAGTGCAGCCAGAAGCTAATGTTGAGCTATGTACAGCCAGCTTCTGATATCACAGCATTTGCTAAAGAGGCTTTGTTGTTTGCAACCTATTATGCCATCCCAATCTCACTGAGTACTCCTCACATCTACCTGAGTGCTGTGCCATTCATTCCCACAATGTCCCCCCTGCAGAGGATAGCTGAGGAGTATAAGAGAACTGTTTTGATAGACAATGGGTATTTGAAACAGTGGCCTGTGTTGAGACATGTATTGAGACACCAATCTGCTGTATGCAGTGCAGCAGTCTCTAAGCATGGAGTGGTGGCTGCAGGACTGTATAGTGGATCCATCCTGCTTTGGAACATCCAGACAGGACAACAGCATGGAGATGTACTCAGGGGCCAC
>WIDE01000327.1:0-10206 GCA_015039315.1 Clavulina sp. PMI_390
ATATGCGTTGATAGCCATTATGGTTTCGGGCTTCTTGGTGGCACAGCTGAGGAAGTTCCTCAAGTTTATCATGACCGCAGCCCAGTCCACTTTGCTGAACGCATTACCGCCCCTCTCCTTGTACGTTTTACGGTGACCATTATTATACTTCCGCAGTGGCAGATTCTCATCATCACCCTTTTGCTCCCATCGGTAGATACTGCAGGGCTCTGAAGATCACGTCGTCCCGCCGAACCAGGCAGAGATGATTGTCGCCAAGATTGAGGAAAAACTCGCAGGCAGGGGAGAATCGGGTGCGATAGGCCAAAAGGTGAAGTACATTGTCTTCGATGGCGAGGGTCATGGGTGGAGGAGGAGCGAGAATGTCAAACGAGGAATGGAAGAGGAGCTGGCGTGGTACGAACGAGTTTTTGGCATGGAGACTGTAAACGTAGGGCAGGAGCGAACTCACTTTTAGTGTATTATACTACTCTATGGACGTCAAAATCAAGAAAAGTTAAGACGAAAGAACTCTAGATATCCATGTGGCGGCTAGTATCCCTTGTGGCCCAAAGGTATGTAGGCGAATAAGACAACTTCCTGTCAGTAGCACCACACGATTTAATAGTTGATCTCCGCACAGATTTCAACGATGGCAGTTTCGAGTTTGCCACTCATGAGAGTGGAAAAAAGCAACATTGTAGGAGACTATCCGTGGGATGCAAAGGGCCAAGAACCAAACACACTGGGAACGGAATAGTGAAGAGTAATGTCCTGCCGACTCGCAATGACTGAAGTACAACGGGAGATCTCGGCGTCGCGGATCCTGTATCTTGAGCGTATATGGTATGAGCTTTGGCCGGAAACATCTCATATATAAGGGTGAAACGGTGATGTCCAATAGGAAATACCAGTCATACACAACGTATTCCATGGTGAACGACACAATGTATTATACAAAAGCATGAAGATAACAAGGCATACTCCACACTCACGAGAGAGGATTAGGAATTTGGGTGGTCTCAATGATTTCAATTTTTGCTTCATCAAAATGCTCGAAAGGGGGGAGCCTGTTTGGCGCAAATACGGCCGTTTCTACCAGCTTGTCAATCTCGGCTTCCAGCCTGAGGGGTATCGCCGTAGAAAACGGATTGATGATGATCCTTTTGTTAGGGGAGATGCCCGACTTGAGTGGAGAATGCACCGCCGTCAAGGCAACAAGTTATGGATCAGCTGAGAATGGGGGGGAAGGAGCGATGGAGGAAGAATATGGAATAATCTCACATGTTCGGGGGCCTTGAAGTAGACATCATAAACGAGACCGTCCGTGAGATACCAACACTTGTAAGCTTCAAGAAATCGCTCCAAAACCAGCTGGCGGTACCCAGAAGGGATAGGATCATCGAAGTCAAGGTTGATGCCCTGGGATGCCTTATCTCCAAATGGATGGGCTTCAGATGCGCCGCCATCAGGTGCACTATCCTCGGATACCTTTGTTTCGTCTGAGGAAAATGAAGTTCGAAGCCAACAGTGCGTATCGGCCCTAAAGCACTTGGCTTTACGCTCTATCTCTTCCCTTGTGACCTGTTTGAGATCCTCGGTGATAGTTATGTGAGTCCAGCCAATTTTTCGACCGGAATGATCAGTAGGAGGTTGATCAGGTGGGCGCGTGTCAAACTTTGCTGGGCCTTTCTTTTGTTTTTTTGACACTTGATCAGACAAAGCATAGGCTCTCATCCTCGTAATATTTTTGATCGATGCCTCAGGGCTGCGCAAAGGAAGATGAAAGGGTATATAGATTGAGTTAGATGTGTTCGCAAGCGAATCGTTGATGGAGACGAGCCGCACCGCATCATGAATGTATTTGCTTGCTTAGTACCAAAGATGATATTCCCCGCATGTTGAGGATCAAGCGTTTCGGGATTATTCTCATACTGGAACTTGCCATAGGAGTAAGCAGACCGATGTAACCACTACGTTGGGGCAGCATCATGTCATCGAAATGAGCAATAGATTCCTGTGTCATGCTGGAGATCGGTCTCGCACCTCAGCTTGATTAGCCCAGCTGTTTTCAGCAAGCTTTGAAGCATGCGGGAGCGTGTCGTTCGTCTTAGGTTGCTCATCATTAACCTTCGCTTCCTCTAACTGAATTCCCTCCGTGGGTTTCTTCTGGACCTTGTACCTACGCGGGGCATTCGCAGGCCATTTGAACATTTGTGCAAGCTAAAACTATAAGTCCCAGAATTGTGCCTCAATCTAAAAAAGGTGACTCACAGTGGTAGCGCTGATAGATGTAATTTGTCGCTGACTTTGATCTCGCTTTCTGCGGAGAAAAGCGTTCATACGAGTAACTGAGATTTTGGTTGTAGTGTCATGGCGGGGGATTTTGTCGAGTTTGAGCAATTTCCCGACAGCCTCGATGTTATTTGGACTGGGAAATCGGCGAAGGCCGTTCTGCTGTCCAAAGTCCTTGAGAATCTTCAGCCCTCCCTCAGTGGTGTATGTTCGATACAAGCTGAGGAGATGGCTCCCTATCATGAAGTATTCCTCCTTGTGCTCATTCTTCTTTGTCCCCTCGCCTTCGCCCACAATTTCAATCTTTGCCCTGACGGAGCATTTTCTGAGGGCTACGTGGACGAGGGCCGCTAGTGCGGTCTTTGACAGGTGGGCAGAACATTCGAGTCGTAGTTTGAGCACCTCTTGTGGATGGCCTTCCCGCCTCAGATCTGAATCCCAGTATCGCGCTGTGGGATCATACCGGGTTCGGAGTGGTCGACAGGCGAATTCGGCCATATCTATTGGAAGCAAGCGGCATTAGACTGACTGGATTATGTGATAAGGCAATGTAGCGTCCTGAGGAAAATTTGAAACTGGGTTTGTGCCTGAACTCCCTCGCCGTCGGCTTCACATTGCGCGTTCGCATTCTCTGTGGCCGTGATGGATTCTTGCTCTAGAATATAAGATTAGAGAATATTCAATGATATACTTGAGATGAATTGTACTTTCTATGACTGCAGTTGGAGCAATATCCTGTGACGGACGCTTTGTGGGCCTGGGATACTTTGCCAATGGTATCGATTCAGAGCTTATGAAGCCTTTCATGTTATAAAGGAGGAAAGTTGGCTACAAGACCAAATTGTCAATCGTATCAAGAGGGCCCGAGGCAAGAGCGAACCTCTTTTTGTGAACCCTTCGAATATACGCCAGTTCCCAGTTCTCCGGCCGAATCCTGGAGAATTGCCGTGGTATCTAAGCTGTCGGGAAAGAGCATTGGCACTCACATCGTCATTCATGTTGAGATCATGGCAGCTCCAATCATTTTTGTAGATATCCAACAGAATCTGATCCGCTGCACTGCCGTCGATAGGCTTTTGACTCGCAATGAGACGCTTCTCGAGGTCGGCTAACTTTGCGTAGTGATCTTTCGAGACACGTACAAAATACTCAGATTCCGGGCCCGCTTCTCTGCAGTATAAGAGGAGATGCAAGGGATAAGAAAGCGCCTCCTCATGATACGTCAGATTTCGGCCCTGAATGTGGGCGTATTCCCCCGGCACCTTGCGGAAGGCCGTGAAACGAGCAGGGACGGTGATAAATTTGCTTTCATCCATAAACTTGAATCCTATTGGAGGATCAGTAGGAACTGATGATTGATACGAATGAGCGTGAACCTTCAGGTATCTCTTCCGGAACTCCCCCTTCGCCATCAACAAAGTCATCTTCCTTTTCTAGAACACGACGAATGAGGTGGCGTGACTGGTGAAGAAGAGTGGGTTCAATTTTGACTGACCATCCTCTTCAGCCTCAGGCAAAGTGTCACCTGCAAGGAGAATAAGGTCAAGGTTCGGATAAACACCGATAAGGATCGGGTACTGAGAGGGAGGGTTTCGAAATGGACATCTTACTCAGATCTGAGAGCTGTGTCGTTATTTGAGGCCTCGAGTCTATGGTGAAGAGGAGATCAGTATTGTGTGACCGCGAAAGCGAACAAGACTCACTTTCAGGGCGATCTTTAGCTGGGATACAAACTATGAGACGGAACTTCATCAACCGCAACAGGCAATATTGACAAAAGGGAGAAAAACCTACACGCTGCTTCTAGGCCTTGAAGTATGGCTTTGTGATATTCGTGCGTGCGATCTGTTGATCAAAGAGTGGTGGAAGGTGAGATCACGGTTGGACGGTCGTAAGGAAATCTTCGCACGGGTTGAGAAGAGGTTTCTGGCTCTCGTTTGACTGTCAACAATGCGGGAATGTAGTGAGTAGTCGGCAATAATAAAGTGATTTTGGTGTTGAGACTCTTACAAGGTCACTTCAGGTCTCGCGCTAGGGTTTGGATTTGAGGGATGGATGAAGCAATACGAGGATGATGGCGACATACGTTCCGTTCGTATCCCTAATGAACCATAGATAAAACCAACTGAGCATGTCGAAAAATGCCAATAAACAGTCTCATACTGACTCATTGTTGAACACTGGATAGGCATTAATTCAATGCTGAGCCTGAGCTGCGTTACAACCACAAGAGAATGCATCATAACACGAACTTTCAAGTATATTGGTGGAGGGATTCCGAAGCCCAGAAACATCACCAACAAAAGGATCCACATGCTCTGGCGGATTCTTCTCCATAATGGCACTCGATGGTGAGCTGTTGAGATGTGAGAGGTATGTCTGAGGGGCGTTGTTCGTTGACTGATCACGCTATTATATATTTCTGGATCTAAATGGCCTTATGAAATACGGGAGAACTGCTGTGCCACGTTGGTAGAAGTTGAAAATCAGGGATTGTGACTTCGGCAAGTCGGAGGGCGAGGTATTTTCCATCGCCCGTGATTCGATTACGGGAGAGTGGCCTTACCTGTACGATGGATTCCAAACGCGACTATGTCGTGATCCTTACAGAATGTTGCCTGCCGACGCCATCCAAGAGAACTGGAGGTAATCATAGAAATAATTGACTGGACTCTGGTTCCCAAAAGGCAAACACCTCGCATATTCGCGAAAGCTGTGTTGAGTGGATTGGGATGATGGCGCAGAAACGCATTCTGTTGTTTGGAATTGATCTAGGTGAACACGTCATGACCTTCACGCCTCGGGAGACGATGTAACGCGTGACATTTTGAGGCCTCGCGGTTCCGTGCAACATTCCTTGCCCAACTCGACAGTCTTTCGCCCTTCATGGTGATCCATGCCGAGCCGTGCGTGAAGTTGGAACCTGTCGGTAGCTTTGTGCCAGCCTTGGCCCTTCTATGATTGCAAACGATCCGATATCTACCACGCTTCGGGTGCCAAAGAAATCAAATCCTATCAAAACTGTGGGGCTGGCTATTCGGCACGAGGTAGAGCCCTGCATTGACCCTGATAATTCGATCACAAAAAGGAAATGCGCTCTGGCATCAACTGGCATTGACTGTTGTCCTCCTACGAAATTCGCCCTTCACTTACGACCGACTCGTCCACACTGCTATTGGGGTACTGGACGTGACTATCATCCCTACTACGCAGGGTACTGCCATCCCCCGGTCTGGTTCGCTTACCAAGCTTGGCTCCAACGACTCGATGGAGCAGACAACTACCAATGATTTATTCGGTCTTGAACTACAAGCCGATGTGCTGTCCTACAAGGGTCTTATTAATGCCGTTGAGGCAACCTGTGAAGGAAATCCAGTATTCGACCTTATTGTCCTCAGGGATCCCCTCCGTCTTTCCATGCTCATTCCCGACCTCGCAGGGACCGCATTCGATCAACTCGTGCTGGAAGATGTAGTGTTTGCGCGTCAAGTACGGTCACTTCAGAACCTCACAATGTGTCCTTCAGAGTCATGCTAATGTCCTGTTTCATTTAGAACTTCTCGGTTCGAGGTAGTCGTGGTGTGGGGCTCCATTTCAATGGTGCCCTCACTATCGATGAGACATGTGGTGATCTCCATACCCTCGTGTCAAACGTTTTGGGATGTAACGACCCTACGTTGGAACTATATTGTGGTCTGGGTTACACTGAATCGTGGTCGCGGCTGCCCAGTATCTCAAGCTTTACGTTCGAGGGCAACCTTCCGAATATCAATATTGGCGACCAGTTCAAGCTCACATCCCTCGGAGCTAGGGTATTTGCCTTCGAAACATCGGCAGTGTCCTCTCGTGGGACGATGGACAAAGTCGAAATGAGTGTTGGTTTCGGGATTTTTGGCACGATGAGCATCTCCGCCCCCTCATGGGACCATCCTATTGAGGTCGAGTTTGACATGGAGAAAGTTTCTTCCGTTATTCAGCTGTCTACGAGAGCACACGTAGAGTGGAAGGACGCATTTGGACTTAAGGGCTTGACAGTATGTCCATCGGCTAATTTCTGAATATGCTGACATACAAGTGGCTGTCTGCAGCTCAAAGATGTTCACCTTGCTGCCACAATTGACCTCGATCAACCACTATCAGCGCAGATATTCGAGATCGGCGCATCGTTCACCTTCGGCGAAACTACAGTCACGCTGGACGGAGCATTTCTCCTTGGCGGAGAGTTTACACTCGAAGCAGACGTTCAGAGACTCACCTGGGGCGACATTGAGCTCTTGTATTGCGAGATTTTTAGGGAGAAGCTTCCTCGCCCCTCGTTTGATGTCAAGCTGCGTCGCGGGACTCTTGTCATCTCCAACACAGGCTACAGTCTCGCCGTCGATCATCTCGAGATTGGTGACTACCCTCCCACGAACGGAACCATTGCACTACATCCAAGTGGCATCCACGTCAAAGTGGCCGTCGATGGTAATGCCCTCCACATTGGCGAGTTCTCACTTTCCAAACCTCATCTCGCTTTCGCGTCCTCTCACATGAATAGCGCGGCAGCAGGGGACTTGGTCATTTCGGGCAGCCTCTGTTGGAAAGGCTTCACCATCAGCGCCTCTGCTCACGTGTACCCATCACCAGATGGCGATGGAAAGCGTGAGTACACAATCTATGGGGCATTTGTGCCCGATGATGAAAAAATCGGCTTGCGATTTGCTCGTCTGATTCCTCAGCTAGAAGGGACTGGATTTGGAGACGTCACCCTCAATGGTGCTGCGCTTGTATACGCTTCACACGAAAAAGCTACTTTGCCAGAAGGGATAGTGATGCCATATCAGATCCGTAAAGGTACGTTTCCTGGGCCCCTGACCACGCTGGCGATTTTGGTGCCTTACGATCTATCGCAATTCCAAAGGATTCTACGTATGTGCAAAAATAGGGCGCCTCGATGCTGTCATGCCATTCTTTCCTGAAGCATCCCCTGATCTCAAGCTTTCTGCATTATTTTATGATAATGATAAGATGGCTATCAGTATCTATGCCAATGATTTCGCGCTGAAACTTGGAGAAGGCTATGAATCTGAGCCGCTCAAATTCCAGCTCATACTAGATGACTCGCCGATCGTCCGAGCATCTTGCGGTCTTAAAGTCATACTCGAGGGACAAGATCCTCTCGTGTTCAGGCTGGCGGCGGCATTGGAGCCCACTGCTGGCGAGATTGAATTAACGGCAGAGATGGAGGGGATGTGGGTAAACCCGTTTGGCATCAACAAGCATTTGCAGATTGGCAATGTCAATCTGTCATTCAAGCTATTAGGTGGGACTCCACAGGGGGTTGTAGTTGGTGGCGATGTCAAGATCAAAGATAAAGTCATCAAAGCCAAGTTGGGAAAAGGTACTGCTCCAGGCCGTGAGTACGAGAATCTTGTTTACGCTTCCAACCATTGATACGAGACATCCAATAGAAACCCTCCTCGAACTGCACTTTGAAAAGATCGGATCGGAAATGACTGTACAGATAGCGGAGACTCTTATGGACTTGCGGCTTCCGAAGGTCTGTGTTCGTTTTTGTCGGTAGTTCTCTATATTGACCCTGTTCTCTAGCCCCCCGAAGTTTACTTCTTTGAGGCTGCAGATATCTTCCTGTGCCCTCGAGATATGCGAGTTGGTGAACAGATGTACAAGAAAGGGATGTCTTTCCGGTCAGTTCAGGTCTTAGGTTAGGTAGAAATCATGTCCCATTCATCGTTCCGTCTCACAGCGCCGACATGAGACTCTTTGGCAAGAAAGTGAAGGCGTACGTTGAGCTGAGCAGCGCTGGATTCATCATCGAAGGGGAGGTCGAGCCTTTCGAGATTGGTCCGCTGCGTGTTTACAGCACTCGCGAGAAAACGGCCTTGCTACACCTCCACATTCTCAAAGACAAACAATCAGGACTCATAAATGGCGCATTGTCCTTCGCAGATGCCTTTTCAACGGAGATCGACTGTAAATTTTCCCTTCAACCACATTTCTCGTTCGACTTTTCGTTCAAACTGGCCCTGTTTGGTGATGGGGTCAACATCGTTGTCAATGCTGGCCCACTTTTTCCGTTGGAACCCACCAATTGTGACATCTTGAGCCAACGCTACAAGCTTCACGCGAAGTTTGAGCAGAAAATGCTGGTTTGCATCCGCGACTTGATCCACGAAGGTCTCAAAAAATGCGCGGAAGAGCTTCAAGCTAAAGCCGACTCAGCCAAGGCCTGGGTCCGCAAGAGCGAGCGCGACTTATCTGTCGCTCTTGATCATATCAGACAGTGCGCCGATGATTGGAAATCGGACGATGTTGGGAAGCGCTCCAAGTATATCAAGATGTTGACGATCCTCGTCGTGAAGCGCATCGAGCTCCACCCTCAAGACCTGCCACCAGATGTATCCGCCAGAGCTAACGATATCCGTCTACGGCTTGAGAAAGCCAAAGCTGAGTACGATGGGCTGAAGTCCGCTAGAGAAGAGATAATCGACCAACACAACGTCCACAAAGGCATTCCTTTCGCCGAGGCGTTTGCAAGATATATCCTCCAAGGTTTAGGAGCCATCGTGGTGGCGCAGAACGATACGGTCCATGAAATCGTAAAAAGAATCGAGTTGAATTATCTCCGAAGCCAAAAGGCAGCCGTTGATTTAATTATTGAGCTTGTCCCTCAGGAAGCTCGCGGATCCCTACAGTCCATGGCAAAACAGATCGAGGACGACCTCTACCGTGAGGAACACAACGAGCGCTGGCAAGATTTTGTGGAAGACTTGCGCGGCATTGTCATTGATATACTTGGCGATCTGCTCGACAACGTATTGAAAATGATCCAGCAAATTTCGGAAGCCGTTGCGGCAAGCGTTATAGACGGTATTACTCTGGGCAATGGCATCAGTCAGTCAGCGCTCAAATTCGCGGATGGTGTCATGTTGGAAATACTGTCGCTCCTCGAGATCAAAACTGTCCTGCTCGACGCCGAAATTGGTGTGGGGGATAAGCTATTGATGTTTAACGCGGCCGTTTCTGGAGTGCTCAACGATGAGCCATTTACCTTCCAGGTGGCATTCGAAGTCGGTAGCCCTAAAGAGCTTACAGTGGCTGTTGTAAATGAGTACGTGTGCGTTCCTTCCCGCGCGTCCTACTTGCTGATGAATATTACTTCCTAAGGCTCACGCTGAAGCTGAAGAGTCTTGTCGTCTAGCATACCAGGCATCAGTATCTCACAAGTAGGCTCTTGTTGTGTGCTTAGTATTGCATAAAGATGACAGTCACAGAAACTTGAGCCTAACGAAAAGCTGGACTTGTCTGTATTTCGCTTCCAGTCGCTATTGCAAGCTTCCATCATGATCTGCCCTCAACTAAACCTTTGATCAGTTCCTAGCACCATGTACCGCAGAAGTGATCTGTCAGTTCTTCCCTGGTATCATGCATTGAGGTGGAACAAGACGTCAAGCGTTTTTTGTTACAAGTTACAGCTGGTTATTGATACACGTGAGATTAGAGCTTCGTGGTGTGGAAAAACAACGAAAGTATTAATGAGCAGTCAATGAATAAAATCAAGCTTGACCGCCACGACGAGCAGTTTCCACCCCACCAGGGTGGCCATGTAGAGGGTGTGCTCCATGATCGACAGCTATAGGTAAGAGATCATTAGTACAGTCAAACTTTGGAATAAAGCAACGTGATGTACGCACCCCGTTGGCGAGCTGCCATCGCGGCCTTCTCGAGCTCCTCAGCCTTGCCGACTTCTACTGCCTGCTTCTGCATCGCCTCGGACTCACGAGCCTTGACGGCCGCCTGCTCCGAAAGCGAGAGCGAGTTGTGTGGGACGAGCCCTGCACCACCGCCAGAAGTGTTCATGTTGGTACCAGTTCCAGAAGTGTTGGTGAGGTTATCGGTAGGAGGGGACATGGTGTTCGCATTGCGAGC
>WIDE01000328.1:0-10173 GCA_015039315.1 Clavulina sp. PMI_390
GAATGGATAAAGGGAGCGGGGAAGATTTAGGAGGTGCCGGTGTGCAATGGGCAAATCGCGCCGTAGCCCCCCGTCCCCCGGATGTTGGCTCCGGATCCAGAAATACAAGCTCTGGAATATATTGGATGGATGGGACGTACGTTGAGATGAACTCTAGAGACAAGTCGACCTTATCGTGGCCCACGATCTGGAGGACCCTGTCAAAAACCGCCTCGCAAGCAAGTGCATCGGGACATCTTGTCCGGGTGACAGGCAGCGGCACAAAGTAATTAGTGCACACAGAGAGAAAGAGATTGGGTCAGGCACATGGTGGAGAGGAGGTTAGAGCGAGGCTTACTTGGACATGACCCCTAAGGTGATTGGGACAGGATGGTCGTGCCGCGCACTCGATGACCCGGAGCTTAATGGTGCCTGAGCATGGTGCAGCGGCGATGCTAGGACCACCGATAACAGTGCCAATGTAACAGAAGCGAACAACGAGGTCGTCGATCTCATGATAAAACTACTAGGGAAGTGGTAGGAGGAAGAGACGAGGCTAGCATGTCAAATGGAGCCATAGCTGAGAGATATGGTGCCACGATACGTAGTGTCACCTGGAGGAGTCACGCCAACCGTGCATGTACTTTTGCGAATCCCAACGTCGAGCCCCCAATGCACGTGAGCGACAGCTGACCTTGAGCAAAAGCATGGAGTGGCACACGCTGAAGAAGACAAAATTCTTAAACTGATTTATTTTTGACAGATATCGCCGCACTGGCAGATAAATATGGTAGGGAGGACATGACAAGAACAAAAAAAAAGCAACACTTGGAACGTTGATGATTTAGATACGCCAGACGCGTCCTCCTAATGGACCGTAACATATGTGTGTGCGTGGCAAGAACGAGGCATTCGCTCTAGGATGGATGGGAAAACGAAATGTAAGGGGCTGGGCAAACGCGCGTGAAAAAGCATCAAGCTGAAATAGAGAGAATAAGAAAAGCCAGTAAAAAGTCCATGTCCATAACGTCGTTGGCATGTATGCGCGTAACGGAGAGTGTGGTTTATCATCATCGTCGTCATCAGATGTCAGAGAACAGATGTGGTATGATTGTTTGGTAGGTGAGGGATGACGGTGCCGCGGAGACGAGGGAGGGAGCTAGCAACGCCTGTCTATGACCGGAGCCCAGAAATTGGGCGTGGGCCAGTCATTCCCATCATGGCTCTGCCATCCGTATCATCACTACCCATAGTCGCCGTGCTCAAGATGCTCACGACCTGGCTCCGCCTCTTCGCCCCCGGGCTTCGCGCGCCGCGGGGTACAGCGCGAGGACCGCGGCCTGTCGGGCTCGTAGGGCTCGAAGTGGCGGACGTCGAGCTTCCTGGGGCAGTTGGAGGGACCAGGATGGGAGGAAGAGGTGGCGGGCCTATTGGATCAGGCACAGACGCCAGGGAGTATGTAGTTGGTGGTCGTTCTGCGTTCGTCTTTGGAACATATGGAGCGTCTAGTATCGGTGGGGCAGGAGGAGGGCCGATAGGATCCGGTAATGTTGATACGCTGAATACTGTAATTGGTCGGTCACTTTGGGTTTGACTCCCAGGGCTTTGCAGTTGAGGTTGGGAGAGTGTTGCTGCTTGATAGTTAGGGGAGAATGTGGCGAATTGAGGATCTCGGTATGGGTTGTACACCTGTCGCGGAGGCGAAGAATATGCCGCAGAAGAGCGCGGAGATGCTGGACCAGTGACACTGAGAGGAGGGGGAGGTGGGGGAATGACGAAGGGCGTAGTGGATGACGACTGGGCAGCGCTCATGCCAACGGAAGACGGCGGAGGAGAGGCTGCGAGCTGTGGCATCGGAGGTTGCTCTGCACGGACAGGCACAGGAGCCCTAATGCCTGGCGAGTCCGACTCGAGGTCTTGAGGCATTATTGATGGTGGTGCTTTTCTTGCTTTTGAAACGCCGCTCCCTGAAGAGAAGGACACTTCCGTGGGCCCAGAGGAAGATCGATAAGACATGGCTGAACCAGTTGCTTGGGGAATCTGAGGCGGGAGCGGTGGGGATGCATCCAGGATTGCCTGTTCGTCAAGCCAGCGCCGCTGATGGCCGTCATCTGAGGGCTCCGTGACGCTAATTGACGGATGGGTTGTGTGAGAGAGGCGGTTATTCTCGATGAGCCCCATCCCGTCGCCCTCGTCTACAGTCAAGTCTGATTCTGATGGGCGCCACAGGAAACGTGACATACTGCGCATCTTCATCTTGAAACCACCGCTGGGAGTGGGCACGTATTGACGACTGGTCATACTGTTGGGTTTGACCTGCACTGTATCCTCTTCGTCCACTGCCGTGCCTGAGTAGTGGATTGCCCTGGGGTGCTTCCAGATGCGCCAAAACATCCGGCCAACAAAGTAGAGCAGAGGAATGGCGGCGACACAGATGATGGAGATGATAATAATCGGGATTTTACTACTGCTCCCGCCGGTAGATCTATTGAAAGATGAAGTTTATGTGAGCATTCATGCTTCTTCATGCAGTCGGTGCAGGGTATAGCAGACGTACGACCTAGGATCGACTGCAAGCACGGCAGGTTCTACAGAAGAAGCATCTAGTATTCGCTTACTGTTGCAAGTAGTATTAGCTTGAGTGTTTTATCCGTGGAAGGACTTTTGCGAACATACCTCGTAATGCGACTGCGGACCACCCTGACGTTTTCTATGGCGCTAACTGAGATCATCTCGTTCGCTGCAATAGCTATCAGGAACAACAAGAGATTCGCTCTTCGAAGCATTTTGCCCGAGGAAGCCGGCGATTTGGGGGAAGCGCGGTGGTGAAGGGATGGTGGTAGGGGGCGCCGAGGGGTCGAGGTACGCGGGAGAATCCTAGAGATACAGCGAAGCTGCGGCTCAGTTGTCCTGATCGAAAAAATAATTTTTAAACATAGGGAATCAACTGCCGTGATTCTGATTTGGAAGCACGGCGTTGGATAATGCAATGCGCAGGCACTGCCTCGCTCACCTATGACGCTGAGGTTGGCGCTGCAACGAGATGCAGGACGCGACGCAAGTAAAGAATGCGGTTAAATAGGTCGTCCAGAATACGCTAAACGCAGATGCAGATGGCCCTAGATCAGGGCGTTAGGGTGGACTGACGATCAGGAAGGCCCAGAACACGGCGCGCAAACAACGAGCCAAACACACGTCCATGTAAACAAACTCCAGCCACACACATTGTTTTTGGCGCCCAGCCCTGCTTGGCAACAGGTAGTTCTCCTCCGTATTACGTCAAATCACACTCTCAGCCGGCCTCTGATAGAACAATCATGCCGGTGACTATTCAACATCTGTTCCCTGAGCTGCTCGTGTCTATCTTCGTTTTCTTGGACCTCCTCCCAAAGAAACTGGGTTCGCTTGCGCTCGTATGCCGCCGCTGGAATGAAATAGTCATCGACAGCAGCCTTCTCTGGAGGAATATTTGGCTATCTATTGATGGTCCCAAGTCAACCTTAGCAGCTTCCCCTATCCCGTTTGTGGAACTCTGCTTCATTCGCTCCAAAATGGCGAAAGTCGTATTCACCCTCTCGCTCCGTCGCATGCCAAAAGATCATGAATTAATCCCACCTGTGCGGCAGCTGATAATTAAATACGCCCCAAGAATCCATACAATTGATCTTAGAGAGCTCTTTGGATATCATTCTCTACTTCCCTTGTCCTTTGACTTCTCGGCCTTGGACACAGCTCAGATCTTCTGGATTAGCGCGAGTAACGAGGATCCAGATTATATCTTTGCTCTCCCTGTAAGGCTACGGAGCCTGCAGCTTCGAGTGGAACCGCCCAGACCACTTGGAACTAGAAACATTTTCCGCCCACTCTATAACGTTGACCCTACATACCTACAAACGCTGACGGTATTCAAACTCATTAGACTGAGCTCACCGACCTCGCTCGGTACTCCAGCCTCCGGCACCTCGAGCTTCCAGAATCCAAGGCAGTACACATCCCATCCAATACGCCACCAATGAACTTTCCTCTACTTTCCACTCTCATCCTTGGTGAATCATCTAGCACTTTCTGTCGCCGTTTCCCCTCTCTACCCCAACTTTCCCATCTTACTCTTTCAACCGGATCTCCGGAACCAAGCACACTTCCTTGGCCGCCCATGCTTCGTCTGGTCACGGTCACTGGCTACAATATGCACGTGAATGACATGCTGGCGATGGTGAACAGTTGCCCTACGCTCGTGGCAATCCACTATGAAGCTCACACAGGGTTTGTTCCCCTCCTCGACGGTCTTCGCCGCCTGGCACTTTTAAATTCTCGGTATCCGCAATCTCATTTAGCGGACAACACGCCAAGAGATGCATCTATTGCTCTCAAGTACCTTCGCCTATGCGCTGTGCCCCGAAGATCGCCGATCCAACTCGACCACGAACCCATGACAGCCATAGTTCATGCTGTGGAAAAGCTACTCGAAGTTTGGCCACAAGGTCAACTAGCGATGATAGCCCACTCTTCGGAGAGAGGCGAGAACCCTAGATGGAACGCAAAGGACATTACGGAAGCGCTCGAGCGCTTTGGTGTGGTGGAATCAAGCGCAAAAGTGCTCAGAAGCACGAATAAAAGCCAAGGCTGTGGCGCTGAATTACTTTCCGGCATGTTCTGATGCTACAACGTGTGAGCTTAACCGTACTTTGTCATCTCCTTGTGCTGTTACTATCCGCTCGTGCTTCATACTTTATGCGATATTATGCTGTTGCAGGGCTCGATTTGGGAACTTGATTAACGGATATCGCTCGTGTATTGACAGAAAGGGTTCGCTAGCTGCGACAGTAGAATTTGGTGCCGCTTTTATTTAGACGTACCCGACAGTAAAGTACAGGGAAGTCGGCGCGAAATGATAGGAACAGATATCGCGATCGCCAAGGGCCATGCACGACCATACGTGATACGGGGGTCGAGCGGTGACGTATCCGAACAATACTTAATCACAAGCTGTGACACTTGAGTCAAAATTAAATAATTCCGAGGCCTGTCCTTCACGAAACAGTCCCTAGATTCATGTCTCTTGCTCCGTCGAGTCCAAGTACCAAATAGGCAGGTACAGAGCCAAACACTAGGCCCAAGGACGGAAACAGCACGCTACTCACCCACCGGTATGTGTCTTTCTTTGTTGGTAAAAATAGCGCTAAGACAGGCTCATAAAATCATAGCGATGAGTTCAACTGCATCTGCTGCCGAAAACTTGCTCCCAGAGTTGCTCGTAGCTATCTTCGTTTCCTTAGACCTTCCACCAACGAAGCTCAGCTCCATCGCTCTCGTATGCCGCCGTTGGAATGAAATAGTCATCAATAGCAGCATCCTCTGGAAGGATATTCGTTTGTCCATCGATGCTTCCAAACCAACCGCAGTAGCTTCCCCTATCCCATTTACGGAGCTCTGCTTCACTCGCTCGAAAATGGCAAAAATCACATTCACCCTCTCCCTCCGTCGCATGTCAAAAGACGATCCACTGTTTCCATCCCTGCAGGGGCTGGTGACTAAATATGCATCGAGAATCCAGGAACTTGAGTTGAGAGAATTTTTTGGGCTCGACTCGTTACTCCCTTTCGCTGTTGATTTTCCCGTACTGGAAACGGTTCGAATTTCCTACTTCTCCATGGGAGGCGTGAGACCCGACCAGATCTTCTTGCTTCCCACGAGCTTGAAAAATCTACAGGTCCAAGGGGATTTCCCTGGACGAACTGCAGGAGATCTTTTCCGCCCCTTGCTCAACATTGATGTTGCCTGCTTGACGACCTTGAAGGTCTCCAAACTCATTCGCAAGGATAACTTTGACCTCAGCGATCTTCCACGTTGCTCCAACCTTCAGTACCTGGAGGTCTCAGCATTCGCCGAGTCTCAGGGCCCCTATCATGTACAACCATTGGGACTTCCTTTACTTCCGTCTCTCATCTTTGAAGGCTCTTCGATGACTTTCTGCCAACATTTCTCGGCATTCTCCGCGCTCTCCCATCTCACTCTTTCGACCAGACAGCCCACGCCAAGCACAGTTCCGTGGCCGTCCATGCCTCGTCTTATCACAGTCACCGGGCATGACATGCATGCGGATGACATGTTAGCAATTGTGACCAATTGCCCTATGCTCGTGGCAATCCACTACAAAGCTCGCGCAGGCTTTGTTACCCTTCTTGACGGTCTTCGTCACAGGATACTATCGAAGTCTCTTTATCAGCAATCCAGTCTGAAAGACAGTTCGCCAAGAGACGGATTGATTGCCCTCAAGTATCTTCGTCTAAGCGCTGTAACCTCGAGAGGGTCAGTACAGCTCGATCCCGTGGCGGCCGTCGTTACTGCTGCGGAAAAGCTACTCGGAGTTTGGCCACAGGGACAACTTGCAATGATTGCTCGCTCCTTGGACAAAACTGATATGCATCTCTGGGACGAAAAAGAGCTCCTAGGAGCTTTTGATTGCCTCAGTATAATGCAATCAAGAGCAAAAGTGCTGATCGACGCGAATCATGGCCAAGGATCTGGCATACAACCACTTTCTGAAATGTTCTGATACATTATATATTAGCTCTAATATGTTTGGCTATTTCTTTGTGCCATTATTCCTTTGTTCTTTATGCGATGATTTTTACGAGCTTGATTCAGGAGACATGGCGTGGCCTTGATAATTAGGATGCGACTTATCTATTTATAGCAAGGGATCGCGAAGAAGGATCGATGGAGTCTGAGTTGCGTTAGCTCGAACGGATCCCACAACAAGGTAGAGAGAATCCAGCTTTCGCTCGTAGGAAGAATTATCACGATCGCCAAGTGCATATCTACACGAGATACGTAGTTCAAGGGCTACATGGATATCCAATCATGAGCTGGGACGTTGATAATCCCGCAACAATAATACTGTGGACCTATTCTACATGAAAGTCATAAAGCGACGAGGCCTCTTTCAATACACTGAAAAAATATACATTGAATGACGACTCTGGTAAAGTCCACCGACGAATCCTTCTCGTTCCGTGCGTCTCCTTCAGATCCAAATATCTGGTAGGTAGGAATAGAACCAAACACTCAGCCTAAAACACTTCACTTACCAACACCACCACCAATTGGTATTTGTCATACTTTAATCGCATGGAAATCATGCTAAAAAAGCATATGGCAGGACAATCATAACCGCAACTACCAGTATCCAAGACCTGTTCCCGGAGTTGCTCGTGTCTATTTCCGATTTCCTATGTCTCCCGCCAAAAGAGCTTGGTTCCATCGCTCTCGTATGCAGCCGTTGGAGTGAAATCATAATAAACACCAGCACCCTGTGGAGGGATATTCGTATCGTGCTAGACGGTTCCAAAGCGCCGACTTTGACATCGTCTCCTGTCGTATTCACGGAACTCTGTTTTCTCCGCTCCAAAATGGCGAAACTCACATTGAGCATTATCCTTCGCCGTATTTGGAAAAACAATGTGCTAATCCCACATCTGCGGTATCTACTGTCTTACCATGCTCCAAGAATCCAGGGACTAGAAATAAAAGAGTTTCTGGGGAATGACTCACTATTTCCTCTGGACTTTCACTTCTCGGTGCTGGAGACGGTTCGGATTCACTGTGTCAACGTCGATAGAGTGAATCCAGACTATATATTCTCTCTTCCTACAAGCTTGAAAAGCTTGCAGGTCAAGGGACCTTTTCCTCGAATACAGCCGACAGGGAGCCCTTTTCGGCCATTATTCAACATCAAAGCTGCCTCCCTGCAGATCCTAAAAGTCTCCACGCATGGCAATCATAATGATTTAGAAATTGATAACCTTCCCCGTTACTCCGACCTTCGGCATCTGGAGCTTCTAACTTCCACCGTACCAAAGGCCCCAGCTATTGGTCAGCCGCTGAGGTTGCCCCCTCCTCGTATCTCTCGTCTTCAGAGACTCATCCTCCTCCTTCTGTCATCATTTCGCCTCGCTCTCTTCACTCTCCCACCTCACTCTTTCAACTGGACAGCCTACACCAAGCACACTTCCTTGGCCGTCAATGCCTCGACTCACTACATTGACCGGCTACAGAATGCATGCGAACGATGTGTTAGCAATAGTGAACAAGTGTCCCATGCTCGTAGCAATTCACTACAAAAGTATTACGGGATTCGTTCCCCTCCTTGATGGTCTGCGCAACATTTTACGATCGAATTCTCGACACCAGCCATCCCGTTTGGTGAGCAGTACTCTAGGAGATGTGGCAAACCATCTGGAGCGTCTTCGCCTCAACGCCATTATACCGAACTCGGCTGTCCAATATGAACCAGCGATGGCCGTTATTAGTGGCGTGGGACAGCTACTCGGAGGAGGAGGAGGAGGAGGAGTTTTGGCCACATGGGCAGCTCGAAATGATTGCTCGCCCTTCAGGCAAACCTGAAGCGAGACAATGACGAAAAAGATCTCCTAGAAGCTCTTAATCACCTCAAAATGCGATCAAGAATAAAAGTGCTTGGTAGCGCGGATGAGAATCAAAGTTTTGGCCTACCGCTACTTTCCGTTATCAGGTTATATTACCCAAACTCGGGGCAGAATTTTTCCTAATGCGGATGATGAAGCCCCGAACCTATGTACGAGCACAGCCTCGCAATCAATAGAAAATGGAGCGATTGTCGAACACTCCACTCGCTCATGGAGCGATCGTTGGCTAGGCACTGCCACCCGAGGGCGCTTACCTCGATCTCCACCACCAGACGGACAATCCGTACAGTGCTGCAGATTATTCAAACAATCCATTAGTTTATTTAAAGTATTTCAGTGAATTCACAACGTTGCAAAAATGTCAGGTTATATTACCTAGAATTGGGGAAAAATATTTCCTGCTGTGTGCGATGAAGCCCTGAACGTCGCAGTTCGAGCTGGAACCCCACCACTGACCATTGAACGCTCCATTCGCAGCCCCTCGCTTATGGTGAAACATGTGGAGCGATCGTTAATATTCAATTGCCATACCCTAGCACTGCCACCTAGACGCTTCCATCTTACAATACCGCCGTCTTCGTCGCTATTCGAGCTGTTTCTTGCCAAGAATCGCCTTCACCCCCAATCGATGACCTGCAAATTATTTCAATCTATACGATCGTACCTCTGTCACCCGTGCGGCGTCGCTCCATCCCGCACATCACCTACCCAAAAAGTCCACTGAGCTCCGTCTGCCAACACTTCCTCCCCATCGCATAGATAACAATTTTCGGTTTCAATGGAAATACCCAATCGAGGGTTTTTCCAGCCACGGGTGCCAGCTCTGGAATTATACTATCGCTATTAGTGACATTTTGCAGAGCAAATGAGAAGTAATAATACAAGACATGAACAAGCGATGTGCATTACAATAACCGAAGAGTGAGAGATCTGATATGCGTCTCGCCGTGCGACCTCCTATCCGTACAGAGCTAAGAGAAATATTCCGTTCTCCCATAGTAGATAACTGAGATTACCGCTGCATTCACAACCTGTAAAGGCTGTACCATCTCGCGCAAGAATGCTAATCTTTCGCTAATCCACTGCTGGCTCACGAACAATTTCTTGCATCTGAACACTACCGTAATAAATTTCCCGCCTATTTTATTGCCCAGCTACAGCAACTCCGAGTCCGACGGACAAAATCGCGTGATCACAAACGGTATACACCAGATACATCACCAAAGACAATAACCCCTCATCCTCTACTCATGTATCCGAGATAATCGACCGTCCTTGCCAGTCCTCCAATCAGAGCGTAAAAATATAATTCTCCTCACTGTGGGCCGTACGTATCATGAGTTGGATGGCCGCCCCCGTATTTGCAATATTTTGTGACTTCATTAGTGATCAATTGCCCCAAAATCCTCATCTCCCACCAGGTCCTCACGCTCTGAGCACCGCAGAACAGTGCCGTTCGACCACTATCCAGGCGCATTGTGGGTTTATTGGCGCAGGTTAATCATTATTATACGCCTGGCCTTAGTCACTTTGTGCTCATCATGCCGCGCTAATAAATCATTTACACCCCCACTGATTGGCTGAGATTCGGTGATATGTAGTTATTTTTGACATTCAGTGGAAACGTCCACTGGCAGATTGGCACATATTCGCCTAATATACTATAGATAGAATCGCCGGACAACTAATGGATTGGCATATATGTACCGAGCCTAGCACCTATGGAATCGTTGGTGTTTTTGAGAGA